>JADDON010000214.1:0-23292 GCA_017140175.1 Fusarium staphyleae
GTGAGGTGAGGTGAGGTGAGGCCCCGGCGGGAGTGTGCGTCAAAAGGTACCTGGAGTACAAAAGGAGTGGTTAGTGCTTGTCATGGTGGACAGTTGGAGTACTTGGTGCACTGGAAATGCCCTGTAACAGCAGCCCGCGACAGTCCATGTTTCCCCCGAAGCCCCTGAACCTAGGTAGCCAAGGCGGCAGAACTCTATGAGAGGCGGCTGCAACAGCGCTGGCTGTATCATTGCTGCAGGTTTCCGCAAGCCCGTAGTTGAAAAGCACCTTATCACCCAGAGGTGCAGCAGAGCCCGCCCATGGCCCATGGCAGATTTGTAAACCAGATCCCGGCCTCATGCCATTGGCCGTGACTGCCCTCGACGCACGGGGGCAGATTGGGCGCCGTTCCGGACCAGTGGAGCGCTCGGGGTAAGGGGCTGACCAGGCTGCCCCGCCGGATGCCAAAGGTGGGCGGAGGTGGGCTCACCGGGCAACCTCACGGTTTTTGCGCGATGCTGTGCCCAAGAGCCATGTCCTGATGGACGATGCCCACGATGGACATGGAACACGGATGAAATGGACGACCGGGACGCGGCACTTTGGGATCTCAAAGGGGATATCTTGAAAGGGCGTACGGGCGGGTTGCACGACACGAGGACGTGGACCAAGGGCAGTGTTTTGAGGGTTCTCGTTGGCTCACCTGGTTGAAGCTTGTTGTGTTACTGAGGTTCCCTAACTCTCTCTCAGGCGATGTCAGGCAGTAATAGCTTTGCGCTGTTTCTGGTATTTTCAAGGGACAGTTGTAATAAAACAGCGCTGTGGGCGTCCGCGACAACACCAAGGACCGTGAAAACGTACGGGGTGGAATAATAATTTAAGTTGTAGATTTGTCGGACCTTTTATGCTTCGACTTTATCTCCAGCCTTTATCTCTCCTACGTAACGTAGTCACCGCCCGAGTCGCGACGATCCTCCTTTTATGCTTTCCCGTGGAGCTCGGCTCACTGAAACAATCTTCTTGTGAAAAGCTTGTGAAGCTTCTCCGACAGTCTTCTCACGGGACTCTCATTCTGGTTGCCCAGTTCCCAGCATAGGCAAGGCAGCAAGACGCCGAGGCTTCTATCGAGCTCCTTGTCGGTCTAACGTCACGCGGTGGATGGATCTGACCGAAGTGACGTCCAGTAAACTGACCTCTTGCACCGTCCCTGACCCATGTATCTTTTTGTACATAGCTTGGCATGGGGACGCTGAGGTTGATTACGGAGCAAGGCATGGGACTGTTGACGTAGTGTTCCGTATTCATATTTTCTCTCTTGTCTTGTGTCCATGCAAGTGACTGATCTTGATTCCCGCAGGTCTTGACTGAGACTCTGGTTGCTTGTGAGTTAAGCTACTAACTAGACCAGACTACGTACGTAGGGCGGGAGTGACCTTGTAGGAACGATATCTCTTTTCGCTTGTGCTCATCTGTCTTAATTAATTCGTCTGGTTGATCGTTTCATCAGATCTTGTATCTCATCAGCCCCATTATGCGAAGCATTCATCGCGTCTCGCTCGGTTCCCTATGTACCCAACGGTGGAAGCTTCAGGCTAATTTACCAACTTCTTCCCCAAACCACCTCCCTTCAGGATACCCCATCCCCCGGAAATCCCAGGCTTCCAGACCCCTTCGATTTCTTTCCTCTTCCAACGCCGGGCCCCATCCCGCTACATATGCAGCTCCTGGTGCCGAGCGGCTCCCTTTAGAGAAGGCACCCCCGAAATCTTATCGCGGGCCCCGTCACGGGAGAGCGAAAAGACACAAAAAGACCATCACACGGGACGCTGGAAATGCACGGTTGGGTAATAGTCGTAGTGCAGTGTCAGACAAGGTGATGCCCGTCGTTGGCGCGCGTCCGACTTCGCCCGGCTAAAAACGTAACATGCCGCTACCTAGTTAACTTATTTGTCGTATGATGGACCGTTGTTACAACTTTCGAGGCTCAACTCTCATCACCACTTGTCCCCCAAGCGCCCCTGAGTCCGGACTCCATGAGGGCCCCGGCGTATCAGCCGCTTGGTTTCCCCGCCAGCGTAATTGGACGACATGCGGCACGGTATCGTGTGTCTTTGCATCGTATGTCCAAGCTAGTCCGCCTTGACAGAAGAAAAAACACAAAGATAGAGCAAGTTGACTAGGAGTTGCGCGCCCTCAGCGTGATGTAATTGATGCCTGTGGGTGCGAGACTACTACGTACGTCTAGTTGTGGTCCTAGTTATCATGTATGGCATCATGCTGTGTGGCAGACCCGGCAAGACCAAGATAGATCTGACAAAGGGAACTTTGCCTGACCCCCACTACTTCTCTTTGCTCTCCACATAGAAACAGTCATCTTGCGTTACTTCCTTGCACTCATGTATTTTTTATGGACAGCCCTGCTCCTGTACATCGAATACATCGCAGCTGGCTCTAGTCAACCGCCTCTGTGCTCCCTATCGTAACTGGCCCTGCAGGCCTCGTTACTGCGCCTCCCGGAAGACTTATTGCCCTATCGTCTATTCTTACAATGCTGCTATACATGGGCTTATCTACTACGTGGTAGGGCAACCCCCCAGAGGAGCGCAATTCCAATCCCTAAAGGACACCAACTTCATAAGAACGAACGGTCGCTCCAGTGTCTCTAGTGTCTCTAGTCACCGGCAAGTGAAAGGTCTTTCATAGTTTGATTAGTTCAAGGGTGTAACTTTCATATACAATCCCCGACTCTCTTCTCTATCTTGTACAGATCATTCATTGCGGCTCTCACGAACGCTTCAATAACCCTTTGCTACCACTCGATCATCAATGAATCCGCCTCTCCGGCACGACCACGTTATCCTGCCTACATGCCGTTTTATTGAGTTCAGAAGACGAGATCCCAGATAATCAGGAACGCACACACACCGCTCGTGAGAAAGAATGTGTACTTGGCGGAGCTTGATCGCTGTGTCGCCTTCTTCAGCTCCTTGTTACCGCCGCCCACGTTCTCTGTTGTCGAAAATGAGTCTGCTACTAACTGCTCGATGTGTGCCGACTGCGTAGCCAGGTTATTCACCAGAAGCGACTGCAGCTCAGAGATTTCAAGCAGGGACTTCTCGGCCGTTCTGTAGAACTCGTCAGTTCACCTGCCCAGACAGTAGGCCGTTTGCCTAGACCAGGTGGGGCTTTATCCATATCAATAAACCCTCAAAACTAGAGCTCAGGCACTGAACAGAGCCACCCCAGCATGGTCTATATGTGTAGAAGGACATATCGCACGTACCTGACTTTGGTTAGGCTACTCTCAAAGTGCTTCATCATATCTTGATTCCCTTCCTCAAACATCTGTATCTGCTCCTCTGTTAATCCCTGGCTCGGAGCCTGACCGTCGTCGGACGTAGGGATCTGGCCGGCAGGGATCGTTTGGGAGTGTCGTCGGACAGATGGAGGGAACTCTGCGAAATCCCCGGCAATGGAAGCCCCTGATTTCGAAAGCATGCTGCGGCTCTTTTCCATCTCCCGCGTTAGACGTGCCTCCATCATATCTTGTTGCGTCCGGCAACACAACTCCAGTCGTTGTCGAAGAAACCATAGAATGCCGTCCCGGTGAATTCCTACATCTCGCGCCTTTGCTTCTGCTGTCGCATGTTCCTCGGTCTTATTGCTGACAACACCACCAGACGCCCATGAGCCCAACGCTCCTAGACCCCTCACGTACTTCTTTCGGATGATGGCCGTCTCGGTCTCGCGCCTCAGCTGCTCGGCATCATCAAGGGCGCGAATGCTGGCGTTCAGCTCTCGAATCATCTGTTTCGCATTGGCGTCGACATCTTCTCGATCTCTGTCAGATAGTACGCGCGATTGTCCTGGTGTAGCTCGGTTATGTGTCTTTCGTGGCTGTGCAGTCGAGAGGTAGGCTTGTCTGACGTCTTGGAGTTCTCGGTGCAGGCTGGTGATGTGTGAATTCTGCGACAGCCGGTCAGCTCCAAAATAGTGGCGGGGGAGGAAGAGTAGGGAGGGCGTAACAGACGATCCGGTATGCCTCTTTCAAAAAGCCATCGATGGCATCTATTGTGACTCGTTTCTTTGCTTCTGGCGCATCATGCTTCCGAAGGAGCTCGTTGAAGCCGACTGTGATGTCCATAGCGTCCAATACGTTTCCTTCCCGGGTCGGATACAAGAGTTGAACCGGAAGAAGAGAAGTGCCGAGAACGGAACGTCAGGATAAAACTGGCGATAGTCGGTGAGTTTTAATGTTGTATCTGCTTTGCTTGGGCTCAATGTTCATGCATCATGGATAGGATCCAAGGTTCTAACTAGACAGCATGGCTGCAATTCGATGAAGCTCTGACCCAGAGCTCTGACGTAGCACTAAGCTATTTGTGGTGCTTAGTCATTTATATGATTGACTCACCAATCAACTCCAACCCTCGACTGGCACTTGTAACACTTCTTCTTGTCATCTTGACTCTATAATCGTCCGGATCACGAGCTGTTAACCTCAATGACATGCGGTATTAATCATTTGTAGTTTTATCACGTGTCGATGGTTTTTGTGAGCTTATAAGCTCATTCTCTTATCCTAAGACTCTTGCTATAACTATCCACCTACTCAGGTTAGGTTAGCTCTGACCAAGCGAATCGCCTTTAAGATGCCCCTACGCGGTTCTCTTCCGCCTATCCGTACCCCCGGATTGGTTGCGATCAACCACCCAACACTTTACTCTGTACGGAGCACTCCGTACTCCGTACCGCCATAGCAATTCGAAGCTTGTGGGGATTCTGATGCTGCAGCCGAAATATCTCTAATCTCGGAGGCCCGCCAGCGCGGCCGGGGCCGGACACAAAACTGGGGAGCGAGCCGGGCCGTGGGTCTCATCCGAGCCAAGTTCCCGGCTGAGCCCCCGGGTACCAAAAAAAGAGAGGAATGGCACACACACTTGTGCTACAGTTTTGGCTGCCAGTGATTGCCGTCTTTTTTTGACACCAGCTAGCCGAGTATCCGAATGGAACGGAAATAAGCTGCATGGATCACGGAAATAGTTTCTCTAACCATGATGGGAGAATCTTTGCCGATATCGCCAGCACGTTATCTAACGATAAAAGACTAGGCTACTATTCTCTCGCTTCTCCTCACAGATTGGGCACCAGCCTCCTCTTCCAAATCATCTCAAAGAGTGACCATGAGATGGAGCAGTGAGAACCACCCTACAGCTAACGCCATCAGCCCAGACGGGCATCATGATATCCTCACCATGTCAACGACCCAGCCAGAGGGATCGGAGGCGCCCGAACGCATGCCTGAAAAGCATGACGAGCCAGCGCCCCAGGACTCGACACCTGCCGCTGATCAAACGATAATGGCCGACCCGGAAAGCATGACAAGAGTCTCAAGTGGACCACCATACAGTGCTTTTTCCAAAAACACCAAGCGATGGATCACGGCCATGGCTACGGTCGCGAGCTTTGTCTCTCCCTTGACGGCCAACATCTACTTTCCTGCCCTGAACCCGATAGCTGAGGACTTGGGCGTCTCTGTTTCACTCATCAACCTTACTCTGACGACTTATATGATCCTCCAAGGGCTGTCCCCCACCATATTCGGTGACCTCGGCGATATGGCAGGACGCCGACCAGCCTATATCCTGGCGTTTCTCATCTACATCTGCGCCAACATTGGGCTGGCCCTACAGCGAGATTATGTGGCGCTACTGGTATTACGATGCGTGCAGAGCGCCGGAAGCAGCGGGACGCTTGTACTGGGCTTCGCTGTGGTTGCCGATATCTCGTCTACGGGGGAGAGGGGCAAGTACATGGGAATTGTGGGCGCCGGTATCAACATCGGTCCAGCCCTGGGCCCGGTGTTGGGTGGTGTCTTGAGCCAGTTTCTGGGCTGGCCTGCCATCTTCTGGTTCTGTGCCATCTTCTCTGCTGTGTGGTTGACCATTTGGGTACTCTCAGCTCCAGAGACATGCCGCAACGTGGTTGGGAATGGGTCAATAGCGGCACAACGTTGGAACAGATCATTATTGGATCTTTATCAACATCGTGACGATGCTACAGCCCAGAACATACCGAAACGAAAGTTCAAGTTCCCCAATCCTTTGAAAACGCTGATCATTGTCTTTGAAAAGGAAATGGCCCTCCTCCTTTTCCTCAACGCCATGATATACCTTAGCTTTATCCTTGTAGCAGCCACATTGTCTACCCTTTTCAAAGAGATATACGGGTATAACGACCTGGAGGTCGGACTCTGTTATCTGCCATATGGCTTTGGGTGTGCCGGCGCGGTCGTTGCTCAGGGGTACGTCCTAGACTGGAACTATCGACGCATTGCGAAAAAGATAGGGTTTACTATTAACCGGCGACGGGGTGACGATTTGGCCAAGTTTCCAATCGAGAGTGCTCGCATCCAGCCGATATATCCTACGTTGCTACTCGGTATAGGAGCTCTCATCGGGTACGGGTGGGCTTTGGAAGTTGAGACATCAGTTGCGGTCCCGCTTGTCCTAGTCTTTCTCATTGGCATGCTCATTCCGAGCTCTTTCAGTGTTCTCAATACCCTCATCGTTGACCTCAATCCTCAGGCGCCAGCTACAGCAACTGCTGCCAATAACCTGGTACGGTGCTTGTTTGGGGCTGCAGCAACAGCAGCTATCGACCACATGATCAAGGGGATGGGTAGGGGCTGGTGCTTTACATTCTTGGCATTGATAAACCTGGCTCTGATGCCTGCTCTGAGGCTGCTTGAAAAGAGAGGCATGCGATGGAGGGCGGCACGGGTGAAGAAGAAGGCATTGAGAGCAGTGTAAGGCTGCTGGGGTGAGCACAGCTGTTATGCAAGTTGACCTATTTAAGGACTTGTAATTTGCAGAGGAATACATACGCGGCGCTGGAGCTGTATTATGGGTTTCTATGCAGTCGCATTTAGTTCATCCAAAATCACCAATCATCGTTATAGCGCTGCCACTGCATGTTCCAAGGATTCTCTCTGAACCTCCCACATCAACCAATCTGATCGTGTAGTCCTGTGGAGATATCAGTACATAATGAAGCAAGCGCAATGTAGGACAGTGAGACTTACGGTAATAGCCCCATAGCATTGATCTTCCAAACTCCAACAGCCAGGGCAAGGATTTGCATCGCCACGTATACGAACTTGACCTGCAGCATTTGCGCCGAGTTGGACTCGGTCTGGAATCGCTCGAATGCCTGGTTCGTGTTGACCAAACCCATCAGCGGGTTCTTGAAGGCCATAAAGACCATCATGATACTGAAGATTTGGAGAGAGTTGCCCGACATGTACATCATGATGGCTGTCATGGGCAGACCCTTGACAGGAGCCAACGCGACCTCCCAAGCCTTTTTGAGCTTCAGGGTATCCATCTCCTCGGCGGTCGGGGCTTTGCGCGGCTGGACCTTGGCCTCTTTGTTCTGCTTCTGTGAGTGCTGTTAGTCTTTCTGTAACTGATTCTGTCCAATAGGGAGGCGCGCATGCCTTGGAATGGGTGACGGCTGTTCCGGAGCTATAGCCTAGGGGATCTTGAATGCCGGGCAGCTTAGCCTTTGCCGCAGGTGGGTGATCGAGCTGGGTGACCCAGGTGGGCGTATTTGTGGTTTTGAGAGACATTGTTCGAGTGGTAGGCAATCGGGGTCTGGCAGTACGGTACGTGCTGAAGTAGTCGTTGTCGGCTTGATTCGTCGTGTCGCGGGATGCTGATGTGTGAAGCTTGGAAGCGAGGTCGACGCTGGCTCATTGAAGATGATGACCCACTCAGGCCCATGTGGTGCTGCCGCGAAACCTGGCCCGTTTTCCCGCTTAATTGCAACCCCCCTTGCGGCGTTATCGATAACAACCATGCATGATACCCCTACCCGCTACTTGGCGTGTCTGCCCGTAATTTTGGCTTATTCGAGTCTCTAGAGAGAGCTCCCCTTTCCCATCTCCGACGACGCCGACGCCAGTCGCAAATAACCTCATCAACGATCACAGCAACCGTCGCTACCGATTCTCGAAGCCCTCGTCGTATCGCCTCCGCGCTCGCGATCAAGAAGAGCCATAGCAGCGACGAGCGTTCCAAGAACAAGACATCATCTGTGGCTTGGGATTGTTGGCAACCAAGGCGCACATGTGACCGTCCCCCTCCCACCACCATCCACCCTCCACGACTCCTGGACATCTTCGCCCAATTAGGTGGGGGATCTCGAATAACAACTGCGAGTCTTCCAAGAATTCAGACGTGAGGGGTTCCCGTCGGTCGCGTAAAGCCAAAGTCAGTCGCCGAGATAGCCCTATTCGGGATACAAGTACATCACCATGTCAAGCTCCGCCGGTGGAGGGGACTCCAAGTTGTTTGCTCGAGTAAGCTTTCCCTTTCCTTTCATCGTGTCTCGGCCTCGTAGGACGTGAACTTTCTCAATACGTCCTTATATGCACTCTGTTTTGAGACTCATACCTTCGTCTCCTTTCCTTTCCTCCCCCTCTTCTGCGCGTGCGCTTTCGGTCGCATCTCTCGACCTCCTACCACTTATCCCGCTCCGATGTCGTTGCCAATCGACCGTCTCTCCGCGACGCAGATCACGACATGGCAGCCATGTTCCTCGCATATATGCCGCCGCCCACGACGTTTGTTTCGAGGCTAAAAACCACACAGGGCAAAGTAGCCGAGCTACGCCTCGAGCTCAACAGTGGAGGAAAGAAGGACAAGAACTACTCGGGCAAGAAGATTGCGCTCAAGAAGATTGTCGCAAACATGACCATGAGTAATAACGACATGGTGGCACTGTTTCCCGACATTATTGGATGTATGCATATCCAGAGCTTGGAGATCAAGAAGATGTAGGGTGCCTCGAACTGCTGGAATTGTTCTGCGGCTTATTGAGGACAGGTGCTTCTTATTTCTTGTCAACTACGCAAGGATGAGACCAGAGATTGCTGTAAAGGCGATCCCTGTGCTGGAACATGTTAGTCTGACTACCTCCATTTCACAGACAGCGACTAACAGTGACTAGGATATGGAAGACCATAATCCCCTGGTGCGGGCATTGGCTCTTCGAACAATGTCCTACATTCACGTGCGAGAATTTGTCGAGGCTACCGTGCCATTAGTCAAGCACATGCTCAAGGACAGCGACCCTTATGTTCGGAAGACGGCGGCCTTCTGCGTAGCCAAACTCTATGACCATGATCGCCATATGGTGGAGGGCTCTGACCTTATCGAACGACTGAACTCATTGCTAAGGGACGATAACCCTACAGTCGTTGCGAGCGCGCTGGCTGGTTTGATGGATATCTGGGAGCGGAGCGATGCCATTAAGCTCACTATCGATTACAGCAATGCTTCCAAAATGGTGGCCATCCTCCCTGATTGTTCGGAGTAAGCTACTCGATCTGCCACGGCTGAACGTTGCTAAATGTCACAACAGATGGGGCCAAACGTATATTCTAGAGGCACTCATGTCCTATGTGCCACAAGAATCTGGAGAGGCGGTACTCCTGGCCGAGCGGATCTCACCACGGCTCTCGCATTCTAATTCGTCCGTCGTGTTGACCTGCATTCGGGTGATTTTGTATCTGATGAACTACATTGCCGATCAGAAGCAGATCTCGGCACTCTGCAGGAAACTCTCACCCCCTCTTGTCACACTTCTCGCAAAGGGGCCCGAGGTCCAGTATCTTGCTCTTCGAAACGCCCTACTTATTCTCCAACGCCGGCCAGAAGTCTTGCGAAATGACATTCGCGTCTTTTTCTGCAAGTACAACGACCCGATCTACGTCAAAGTTACCAAGCTCGAACTCATTTTCATGCTTGCTACCGAGGACAATATCGACGAAGTCTTGACCGAGTTGCGAGAATACGCCACAGAGATTGATGTTCACTTTGTTCGCAAGGCGGTGCGTGCGATCGGAAAACTTGCGATCAAGATCGAACCTGCGGCGCGACGGTGCATTAACCTACTCCTGGAGCTTGTGGCGACAAAGATCACGTATATCGTGCAGGAAGCCACGGTAGTTATCCGGAACATCTTCCGCAAGTACCCCAACCAGTATGAGTCTATCATTAGTACCTTGTGTGAACACCTCGATTCCCTGGACGAGCCAGAGGCGAAGGCGGCCATGGTCTGGGTGATTGGCCAATATGCAGACCGAATCGAGAACAGCGACGTCTTGCTGGAAGAATTCCTGTACTCATTTGCGGAGGAGCCAGTCGAGGTGCAGCTCGCCCTACTCACAGCGACGGTAAAGCTGTTCATCCAGCGGCCGACCAAGGGCCAGGAATTGGTACCAAAGGTCCTGAAGTGGGCAACAGAGGAGACGGACAACCCTGACCTTCGAGATCGGGCATACATGTACTGGCGCTTGTTGTCTACAGACATGAACGCGGCTAGGCAAATAGTGATGGGCGAGAAGCCGGCCATCACGGCCGAGTCAGAGCGACTCGACTCGACGACGCTAGAGGAGATGTGCCTCAATGTGGGAACCCTAGCGACGGTGTATTTGAAGCCGGTACAGACCGTCTTTAGGTCGGCGCGGCCTCGAAAGCTTCAAGAATCACCGGCACTACAGAGACATAATCTCCTTACAGCAGGAGATAACCAAAAGAGCATCAGTATGTTTGGCAACGCCGGGCAGGCGACAGACATCGACCCTAGGAACCGGAATCCAACGACAGGCAACGGTCAAGGAAACATTACTCAGGCGGTCAGCGATGCGGATGCGTACTTCTCCAACGTCGGTACGCAGCAGATGGCGTCAATGCACATGGATCAAGGGGACGAAGTCTTTGGAGGAGGTAATGGCCACACGACGGGATATGTAGTCAGCGCGCATGCACCTCAATCGGTCCTCCAACCAACGCAGGGCGCCGGCAGTAATGGTGATCTTCTGTTACTATAACGACACATGAGTACGTTGTACGAGCGATGGGAGGCATAGTGAGGGTTACACATGAAGCTTGAACATATCAATTAAAAGCATTCAGAGTCTCGGAGTAACGATAAACACAGTCCAGTGGCACTGAGACCAGATCCAAGATGCGGTAGTCTACGGAATATGGCCCGCGAATACGGCGTAAGCCTGTTTGGGCTGGGCTCGAAAACCTTAACTAAACAGATGCCAAGTTGGGGCGAAGTCGACGATGCATACGCGGGGTGACATTGAACGGGGAACTCGGGGGAGGTCGAGACCGGCCAAGTTCTAGACTTTCCTCTTTTGTCTGGCCCATGAGACTAACAAGAGGATCCGAGGTGAGAGAGAGTGCCAACTGGCTGGATGAGTACACATACGTACTCTAGTACTGTACGTGTGGCCATAGATGAAAGAGGGGATACACCCGAGATATCGGTGTGCGGGTGCCCCAGCCGTTTCGAGGGTCTCGCATGTGCGTCGAGTGTGGCGGAACCTTGAGACTCAGGAACCGACGAATCTACTGTACTCTGAGGGTGTATGCATGCATGTCAACGACCCTGGATCTGTGGGTGTTGATTTCCATTCGAGATTCCCGTATGAGCAGATCGAACACCATGGGCGAGAGGAGAGGTTGAGCAGTGACGAGTTTCGTGTAAGTAGACGATCAGGTTAGTCAGCATGAAAACCCATCGGCCCGATCCTTGGCGTGAATAGTTCTGAGCATAGCAGGAGTGAATTTCTTCCGGCCCAAAAGATTCGAGATAATTCAACGATGTCTTGTTGGAAAACAGGACAGGCCTTTAGATGAATCAAGCAACAACCAGACCCAGTATCAAGATGGGGCGTCGCAAACTGTGCTGCCAACGCTTGGGCGCCTTCTTCGGCGACCCATGGGCGCCCAAAAACCGATATCAGGGGCCGTAAACACAGTGCGCATGCTAATTAAGGGCTAACGGTGGCTTGCCGAGGGCGGTGCTTGGGCTTGGGCTAGGCGGGCGGCTCATCCGGCTTCCGTGACCCGTCACTTCCCAGTGGTTCCTCGTACCTGCCCGGGTGGGTAAAGTACAGTCCACC
This sequence comes from Fusarium staphyleae, assembly GCA_017140175.1. Taxonomy (NCBI): domain Eukaryota; kingdom Fungi; phylum Ascomycota; class Sordariomycetes; order Hypocreales; family Nectriaceae; genus Fusarium; species Fusarium staphyleae. The sequence goes on from JADDON010000214.1 coordinate 11,964, forward strand.
AGCCAAAGGTACCTGCCTCGCTCCGTCTTTTTGGGTCTGGGGAACTTAGCTTCCCTCTGTCCCGCCCAACCCTCGTTGCATTTCGCGCTTCTTCTCCATCTAACCAGCTAATTATTGCTTCTTTTTCTCATCAGAGGAATGCCATTTGGATCTTTGCCCGCGCCAGCGGCTCTCTTATCGCTTACAACCCCTTGAGACATCACCTTCTCAAGGTAGTCGAGGGCGCCATAGTACACAGGGAGTGCTAAATACTGCTGCCAAGCATCCCCCCAGTCGTTTCAGCTATCGATTACAGCGTACCAACTACGGATACCTCTACGCATTCTCATTTTGTCGTCACCTTTACCCTCGCATTCTTCTCTTGAGCTCTCCCTCCCTCCTGTCGTTCAACGAATTTCGCCTCAGTCTTGCTATCGGTCCCTCAGAATCCAGCTTCTCGAACTGATCGACAGAATTAGCGAGCAGCATAGCCCCTTTATTATCTGCTGTATTTCCACAGCCCTCTCGCTATCGTTTTGCCCAGCTTTTGGAACTCTTGTCCCTCGTCATCGTCCCTCTCTGCGACTGGACAAAGTGAGCAGTGTGAGCTATCCTTAAGCCAGGCCCCTCTCCCGTCGTTCCCTGTCAGGCAAAGCGTCAACCACCTCCGCCAGGAAACCCACTGCGTCGCACCGTCCGGACTCCACCTTGGTCCCCACGCTCCAGCCGCCGTCGGCCAGGATTGCTTGCTTTGAACTTGTCTGGACTTGGCCTGCCCATCTGCTTGCTTGCTTGACTGTTCTTTTGCGCTGCGTTGCAACCATTTCGTGCTTGAGCGTCTTGTCTGGCTGACAAGACTTCCGGTCACTTGCAGCCCCACCCCCGGTCTCCCGGCCCCCGGCCTACAGCAGGCGATTAATCCTCCCAGCGAACTTGACGTCTTTCACTTTTACTTCCGAGACCTGGCCACGCTACCTACCGCGGTTCATTCGCATCCTTGATCCGCCATCCTCAATTCTCGATTGCGAGCCCATCTTTCAAGCCTCTTCGCCTGTGATTGAATTAGTCCGCCTGGTTTCAACCCTGTCGCCCATACCTCAGACTCGCGTGGTGCCATCACAAGTCCTGCCCTCTGCCCTTTACAATCATGTCGGCTCCAACGGAATCCACCATGAACGGTGGGAACACGGCTCCAGGCGAAGCCTCACGGCTCGAGCAGCCTAACGATGCCGTTGCCATGGAGAGCATGCCTCAGCCGACCTCTGAACAAACGCCCGCCAAAGACGCGCAACCCGCCGATAAGCTCGACAACAAGTCTGCAATCGATTCATCGCCAGCGACCTCTGTACCAACGACATCCGAGAACCTCGAGTCGTCAACCGCCCCAGTGCCGGCATCTCCCAAGGGCAAGGAAAAGGAGACGGCCCCTCCACCACCTCCAACAAAGCAGGACTCGAACTTGGGTATTGGACCTGCTGTCGACGACATCAAGGCAATCGCCTCGGGCTCGTCCGATGGCCCTGTCTGCAACATTACTCTCCTGTTGACATCGGGAAGTCGACATCCCTATAAGCTCGATGCCAAGTACTTGAGCCGGAGGAACGTGGAAATTCCCGACCAGACTGAGAACGGTCATCCAGATCCCTTCAGCATCAGCATCTACACCCTCAAGGAACTGATACTTCGAGAATGGCGGAGCGACTGGGAGGCCAAGCCTGCGAGTCCTAGCAGTATCAGACTTATTCACTTCGGGAAATTATTAGACGATAAGGAGCCGCTCAGGAGTAAGCTACGCCGCTGGTCTGCTTGCTTTAAGACAACGATTGCTGACCAACTTTAGAGTATCAACTTAGCACGGAGAGCCCCAACGTGGTACATATGAGCATTCGACCACAGGACCTGGACGAGGAGGAACCCAAGGCAGGAAATAAGAATCTTTCGTCAGGTGGCGGCGATGGTCAACGCTCACGGGGAGGAGGCTGCTGTATCGTTTTATAATCAATCCCTGCATTGGGTTGGAGCGAACCCTGGCCAAACAAGCATGAACCTCGTGTCTGATTGAGGGCTCAGGATGGCACTGATCAACTCGAGCCATCTTGCTCGCTTGCAACGACATTTGAGCTCACCTCCTGGCTGTTGACGAGCAGCTGAACGTTGCCCGTACATTCATTATTATTTGCTTGGTCTATTATCTGGAAGGAGAAGCGAATGATGGGCATGATGCGTGGGAGACGGGGACATCGGAGTCTATATTGGCGTATCACTGTGTAAATTCATTGATTTGTGTCTTTTTTTTTCATTCTTTTTCCATTCATCGGCACCTCTGCCGATAGCGTCTTTTAACACTTGACGCGTCTATAGCAGGATAGAAAGCACCCACATTGTTTGATTGATAATGCTGTACCTGTGGCCTCCCCATGTGAGCTTGCCTTGTTTGGATCTCACGGCGGTGGGCTGTCTCGGCCTTTAAGTGTATCAAAACGTGATTTACAAGCTCATAGTCACAGGCCTCCACCTCATTCCTAGGCGCATGAAACATTTACTGGATCTTGAGCTTCTTCTCCATCTCGTCGTGGACGCCCGCAACGCCCCTTGTTTCGTCACCGGTAAAGACGTCTTCCCAGGTGATCATGTCATCGCGGCCCTTGAGAATATCCTCATGAACGCTGGGCAGGCCGCCGCCAAGTGCCATGGGCCGCCACTCGCTATCGCGGACGATCTTGAGCTCCATGCCACGGCGGATGGGCTCGGCCATGCCAAAGGTTCGGCGGAGAGTCTCCATACGAACGGCCTCCTGGGTAGCCTCCCAGTTCTTGAGACGGGCCTCGAGTGGGTGGGCCGAGACGGGGATGGAGGACTTGGAGTCGTAGGGGGAGGCGCCGACGCCGTGGCGGAGGGTGTCGTGGATACCAGGAGCTGAGGGCGCGGACGAGGTGTGTGATGCGTGGGTGAATGTCTGGGGGTTGGTGTTTCCGGGAACGATGCGCATTGATTGAGACTGTGAGGAGGTTAGCCTGTGCCATGGAGAGAGGTGGCTGACGATGGGGATGCGTACCATTTTGGCGGTTGGGGTAAGGGTAGAGGAGGGGATCTTGGATATGACAGGCGATAGTCGTGTCGCAAAAAGGCTTTTAATATATCAGCGAGGTGTTATTTGTTGAGGGGGAGGTTGGCGACGTTTGATGGTGGATTTGATGGTTGTCGGTGGTTGATGATGAAAGCTCCCGCTGCCTTGAGCAGCCTCGCGCTGGCGTTGCCGCAAGCCAAGGGTACGTACTTCTGGCCATACCCCGGCTCCATGAGACCCACGCAAGCATCGCTCACTCACTTGTTAGTCCGACTTCGCTTTGAGACTACGTACAACCTTTTGTTCGTCACGAGAATGAAAAGCCTAGCTTGGCAAGGTACTCAATCGGCATCATGAGGCCCCTGCCTGCCCGTCCCCCAATTATAAGGATCGCCAATGGTACTTTTTACCGGCATCACCCCAATGCAGCCTCCTCCCGCCCTAATCCGCCGCTCTTTAGCGACTTGAGCTTCGAGCTGGCCTCTGCGTCATCCAAGCCGCGCAACTGGTGCATCGTAGGGCCGTCGCTCTCGGGAAAGACGACGTTTCTTCAGGCTCTGAGGGGGAGACTTCTCTGTGACCCTCCTGTGGCGAGGTCGTACCCTTACCTTTCTACAGACGAGGTTCCGAAGCGGTTGCGAACGCCGCAGAAGGCTATCCAGTATGTGGGATTTGATGGTGAGCAGGGCGGAGGTAGCTTGGGTGGTAACGTCGCCACGAGTGCATATCTATCTGCGCGTTATGAGTCGAGGCGAGAGATCACCGACTTTTCACTCAGGGACTTTCTCTTGGGTAACACGGAACTGAACCCCACGAGAAACGACGACGAGACAAGTATCTCGCCACAGCTGCTCACTCGAGTGGTCAAGGACCTGAAGCTTGAACCTCTTCTCGATCTTCCCGTGTCATTTCTCAGCAACGGCCAAGGTCGAAGGGCGCGCATTGCCCGTGCTCTCTTGACAAAGCCCGAGGTGCTGCTACTCGATGAGCCTTTCATGGGACTCGACCCGCCTACAGTCACGGGTCTGAGTCCTTTACTACACTCTCTGGCTGAGCAGGCAAGCCCTCGGCTGATACTGAGTGCGCGGCCACAGGATCCGGTGCCCGATTGGATCACCGACCTGGTGTATCTGAGGACCGACTGCCAGGTGGGCTCTATGGGGCCCAAGGAGGAGGTTCTCGAAGGCTTGAAGATGTACATTCAAGGGGTGCGAAAGGGCGGGCTCACCGAGGATGAGAAGCTGCCGCTTCACTCGCTTGTTGATATCGGGCGTGTCTTGCCGTCAAGCGCCTCTACAGCGGGCTCGGGCGACCTGGAGCAAGCGTCATATAAAGAGCTGGAACCCATCAACCCCAGTGCTGAGCCACTCGTAGCGATGGAAGGATGCAAGGTGCAGTATCGTGGAAAGGTTGCTCTCGGCAACTGGACGCAGAACACTACAGAGGGTGCCAAGGATGGGCTAATATGGACGGTTCGACGCGGTGAACGCTGGGGCGTCTTTGGACCAAACGGATCGGGCAAGACGACCATCGTGTCGCTGCTCTGCTCAGATCATCCTCAGTCTTATTCCCTCCCCATCAAGCTCTTTGGACGATCGCGTCTTCCTGAGCCTGGCTCTGGTCAACGGCCGCTCACGTTTTGGGATATCCAATCCCGGATCGGACACTCCAGTCCCGAAGTACACCAGCACATGCCGCGCAGCTTGACGGTGCGCCAGGTTGTTGAGAACGCGTGGTCAGATACCTTCCGTGCAAAGCCAAAGCTGGATGACGAGGCAAGGCAAAAAGTCGAGGCCGCCCTACGATGGTTCGCGCCTGAGCTCGACCCAAGCTACTCGTCAACGCCTTCGCACGAAGATCTCTCCTGGGCGGATGAGTACATGTTTGGCGGCCTCTCGTTCAGCGCACAGCGCGTGGCGCTCTTCATCCGATCCATGATCAAGAGCCCAGACGTGGTGGTTCTCGACGAGGCCTTTAGCGGCATGGACGATGCAGTGCGTGACAAGTGCACGTTGTTCCTCGAGGAGGGCGAGGCCAAGATGTACCGGGGCCAAGAAGTGATTGAGAGCGATGCTTCCAGGTCCGGGCTGGTGAGAATCCCAGGTCTCTCGGATCATCAGGCGCTCATCTGCATCGCGCACGTCAAAGAGGAGGTGCCGGACTGCGTGAGAGAGTGGCTGTGCCTCCCCGAGCCCAATACTAAACGACCGGCGAGGTTTGGGCGTCTGCAAGGTCCGTTGAGGGTAGATGAGAAGCGTTGGCACGAGGTTTGGGGTTTCTAGAGGGTACCGAGCCTGTTCATGTAAGGAGCGCGTCTAGTTCATATTTCTGGGATAGGGTAGATATACCACTCACTGTGAAAGAGGCTATAGACTAACATGGCTGGGTAATTCATTTGACTTGAATATTAAGATTTGTAGTATATATTTATTCAATTCATATTTCATCTATCAATGCTTTCTTGCTGTTCGACCTGGAGTTGATACTGTAACTAAGCCTCAGCAGCCACACCCGCGGCAATCGGTGCTTATCTCGCACCATCCGTACCGACAGCCACAGTCAGTTTGCCGCCACTGACTAACCAGACCTACTTATACCATCACCATCACCCTCTACTTGAACCCATCGAAACTCACATGGCCCCATCATATCACCATCTCTCGTCTTTCATTATCACAAGTATCTAAAGTCTGCGGCTGAAATCATCACGTTCTTCACCTCGTACTCTCTCAGTGACCAAAATGCCCTCTCACCAAGCCAACATCGACGATGAAGACCTCACCATCCACGCGTGCTGCGCGCCGCTCCACAACCTCACCCGGCCGGTTGACGTCGGCGAGCTGAGGTACGGATATCGCTGATCGTTGTCCTCGCGGCCTGTACTGAACATCGTTACAGCGATAGTGAGCGAAGGCCTTTCTTCCACTGGCCCTTCTTTGGCCCGTTGCTCGTTGAGAACGAGAGCAGCGACGCGCGAGACCACTGCGCCAACGAAAGAAGTGCGCATCGTATCTGTCTATATCTCGGTTCAGAGACTAAAATCCTGACAGCTTTCCTCTCGTACCTTCGCCTCTCCGTGTATATGGCCATCGTCTCCGTCGCCATCACCCTGTCCTTTCATCTCAAGAGCGAGGCCACGCCCCTGGAGCTGCGCATGGCGAAACCGCTTGGCACTGTATTTTGGGCGCTGTCCGTCATGACCTTGCTCGCGGGAATGGGCAACTATATCAGTGAGTACTCTTTCATGTATGATGCGGTGCTTGTTACTTACTGACATGTACTCAGCAACGGTCAACAAGTATAGCAAGAGGGCGGCGATCGTGCAGATCGGCTGGAAAACGCATGCTGTAAGTGTTATCAGGTTGACGAGTCCGAGTCGAACAGCTGACTCGATACACCCCGTGTCCAGATATTCAGTGTCACAGCCGTTGCCATCATAGGGACTTGTCTCATCCTTCTGGTCATTGCAAAGATCCGCGATTCCAACTCAACTCGAGCTTACGATGGCTAGATATACCCCATATCCAATTAAATTCAGAAGCTACAGATCCATTAATTCCCAAACCTCGTCTCTAGCGCCTGAGCTTCCGTGCTCGTAATGCAAAAGCGTACATACTAGATGGTAAAGTACATGCCGTCCATATCCAGGCTCCTTTCTCCTTGTATTATAGATTCCGTTACGCCTTATCTTCGGCTGCCTTTTCCTCAGACGCCGCAGCATCGCCGGCTGTATTATCGGCGCCACAGAATAGATCACTGGCGTACTTGTCGCGCCGTGGCCTGCCATAGTCATTGTCGTCGTCTGTCTTATCATTTGGACAGTCGCCGACCTCTTGGCGAAAGGTCTCTGCGAGATCTCGTGAACTTGACTCTAGCTCTTCAAGTGACATGAGCTTTCCGTCCCAAGACACAAGTTGTAGCTCATTCAATTTCGGTAGGTCTCCTTCATGGGGCAGTGTCGTGAGCATATCAATCTGGGAGGCAGGATCAAACGTTGAAGTCGCATGGTCCGCTTGTCCGTTCTCGTCGGTCTCGTCGTCTTGGTTGAGATACTCCTCGGGGGTATTGCCCAGGTCGCTGTGGGCTCCCATGATAATACTGGCCGTCTCCGGGCCTGGGTAGAGCGTCAGGTAGCCTCGAATGCGCGACAGCTGAAGGGCGTACTCCAACCACGCAGGATGTTTCCGGCTCGCTTCCTTTTTGGCCAAGAAAGATGGGGTCTCTGATTTTATGTGCTGCTTCTCTAGAATCTGTGACACATAGCCATGCAGTTCAACCCACTTATCTCCCGTGAAGAGGATAGCATCGCTGATTGGTGCTTGCCAGAGAAAGGGGCTGGTATTGCCTGACTTGTCTTTGGGGTCGCTTTCGGGGACCCGGAGGGGTGTAGCATCGTCAAGAAGGGTGCTAGGAGATAAGAAGCCTATTCCCATGATGTTCATGTCCCAGTCCTGGAGGATAGACGAATGCGAGTATAAGGTGTCCAGAAGGGTATATTTGACATCTGGATGGTTTAGCAGAGCTCGGACTTGGTATTTATGCTCGACTTACAGTGAAAGAACTGGGGCGACACCTCGACGTGCGGTGCCAGAACGAGTACATGGTTATGCGAGGGTTTGCTCGGCCAGAACGACTCCAAGAACCGCACCGAGCTCTCCTGTTCATCCATCTTATGGGACGGAACTCGATGACGGAGTGAGAGCATCTGCGACTGGGGTAGCTGACCCGACGCCTTGGAAGGCCATTGGAAAGCAGACAAGAACCTTTCCAGAGGTTGCTCGATGATCGAGGGCAGCTCGATGGTGAGATGAGGAATTGATATGGCGCTCTTGTCAGCCCCGCGAAGAGAGGTGAGGAGTCTCTGCAGATTGGCCGTACCGAGAGGCGGTGCCTGGATCATGATATCAAAATGCACCTTGTTCCACGCTGCAAGATATTAGCCAGCTGCCCATGGGAGCTCAAGGCGGAATGATTACCTGACAAGGCAGCTGCGTCAAGCTTGGAAATCCACGCAAGACGAGTCTCGGGCTTATCCGGAAGCTCTATGAGGGCCGATTTTGTTCCAGGGACCTCGTCTCTGATGGCTTTCAAGAAGTATTCCTCCTCAGCATTGGTAGCATCGACAATGATGGCTTGGGGATGCATAAAGTTATTTATAAAGTCTGCCGTTAATCGAATTAGACCTGTTCAAGCTCATCTCAACGTTGTCGGCCTTACAAAGAGCACGGATCGCTGCGAGCTTCAGTCTTGTTTCAGAGGACGTGGCGGCGTGGTCGGTACGGGCATCTACAGATACAATCAGATCAGGCACAACTAGCGAGCAAAGCATCCTTACCGTGGAATATCAGCTTGCAACTATCGTCAATGCCGTTTATCTCGAGGAGCTCCTTGGGTGATATCTCGCTCCTGCTCATGAGCGCAAAGTGGACGTGGTTCTGGTCCTGGGCAAACATCTGGCAAGCCATGGGGAGCAGCACAGAAACGCTCTTGAGGCTAGAAGCAGCAAACAAGACATTATTGTTCCTGTCATAGTTGCCTCCGGTCGCCTGGATGCTGCGCAGCGTCTTGGCCAGCTCCGGGTACTTCAGAGGTCCGCTGTACGTCTCTTGCTTCGTGGCGCTGTTGGCCTGGCCGTGTCTGGGACGAGAGGTGCCTTCTGATGACGCCGGCCTTGAACCGATCGCTTCGTCCGCGGGAGAGATTACGACGCGGTAGAGGGCAAAGAAGAGGAGGCTGGCGGCGACCACGTAGGCGACTAGACGGCCAAGCGCGCGGCGACGGGGAGCGCGCGTAGCTTGCCATTGGGGAACGAGTCTCGGATGATGAGGGTGGATGTGATGATCGTCGTCCTTCTTGGCCATCTCCTCGTCGCCGGCCCAGAAGCGTGCCTTTGTCCTCCCGCGTGCAGGTGTCATGGTCGATCGTTTGGGTGTTCTAGTCTAACGTAGAAGGCGGGTGTTGAAGCTCATGGGAGCGAGACAGACCAGGGAGGGGACGTCGACGAAAGACATTTACACGGCAGCTGTCGTCGTACAAGCGGGCAATTGTCGGCGGACAAGCTTGTATCTGCAAGAAGAGGACAAGACCTCCTCTGAGGATGGTCAAGAAAGATGATGAGGGATGATGACGAAGCTTGACCCTTGCGATAGCCATGGCTGGTTCATTTATTAGGTAGTTAGAACAGCGTGGCTCGTGCATGTCATCCCGCGCGCGCTGTGGCTTGGTGCTAAGGTAGTAAGTACAGTAAGTACTCCGTAGCCTTGGAGTCTCTGCAGGGTCCATAACTTAACTACGGAGTAGTTAATGGAGATTCCAGATATGCCAAGTTACCTAACATTGGTCTAGGAGTATAAAATTGGTAATGTTTCAGGTATCCAGGATAACGGCATCTGCTTTACATGCTGAATCAAGCCATTCTCAACTCATACTGCTTACTTTATGCTACTCTTTCATACCTAGTTAACGTCATGGTAATCAAGGGTCCTCGCCTGCCAACGACGGTATAAGCAAGGCTGTCTTGAAAGCTGCGTTCCAAACCGGCTAATCCATATATTTTCTCTCATGCTCAACTGCTAAGTAGATTATTATCTCATAGTATCAATACCAACTATTGTCTAACTAACTGGTTAGTCTAGACCTTCTTTCAGCCCTACAGAACAAGTGCGAGTTTTCAATGGTGGGGCACCATCTCTGGTCGCAAAAAACATGGACATAAATTTTTATCCACCACCAACCGCCAACCTCACAACTCATAACCTCAATATCAAACCTGCAAATCAGGGGGCCAATCTCGGCTTTTACTTGGACTCACGTCCCCAAAATCTCACACAATGGGCAAATCCCGCCGGAATCGCGCTGGCGCCGCTCGCAGAGACCCCATCGCAAAGCCCGTCAAGCCGCCCGCAGACCCCGAGCTCGCGGCTCTCAGAGAAGCCAAGATCCTGCCCGTCATCAACGACCTCAAGAGCGCCGACCCAAAGTCTCGCGCTGCTGCCGCTGGAGCTGTCTCCAGCATCATCCAGGACGAAAAGTGTCGCAAGCTGTTGCTGCGCGAGCAGATCGTCCACACAGTCTTGACCCAGACCCTCACTGACGCTGCTCTCGAGAGCCGCGCTGCTGGCTGGGGCATCTTGCGCGTGCTTGCCCAGGAGGAAGAGCCTGATTTCTGCGTTCATCTTTATCGCCTCGATATTCTCACTGCTATTGAGTTTGCGGCCAAGTCGGTAGGTTGATGTCTTGACACAAGGCGAGCACAGGCGCTTACATGAGATAGACTACTGAGCTTCTACTATCGAAGGAGCTTGAGTTCCAGAAGCGATCAAAGGCTGAGCAGATAACGATCCTCAGCATCATTTCATCTCTCACTTCTCTGCTCACTGCCCTCGCCGAAGCTCAGGATGAGATCTTGGAAGCCATCTCCCACAACGCCATCGTCACTCGCCTTCTCCTTCTCCTCACCTCAGATGAGCTCGCCAGCAACCCCGACATCGTTTCACTAAGAGGCGATGCCCTAGCTTGTCTCATGATCCTCTGTGAGGACAATGAGAAACTCTCCGGAAAGGTTGCTACCACCAAAGAGCACCGCACCTACGGCACCCTATTGTCGCTGCGCAAGACAGCCAACAGCGACGGAGTCCTGGCCTGCGGTGTCCTCCACAATCTCTTCACCGCTCTTCAAGAGCAGGACATAGCTCTCGGTGCCGACGACTCACTCCTCGTTCCCACCCTTTCGCTGGCCGTCAAGTCCATCACCCCCGGACAGACTTCTGATGCTGTGGGCTGGGCGAACCCTGTTGAGTATCAGCAGCTGGCATTAGAAATCCTGGCCTCCATCGGGACGACCCTCAACACCTCCACAGGCGATTCTGAGGAGCTCCCCAAGCCTGAAAAGGCTGACATCAAGGATGACGAAGAGATGGGCGATGTCGATATCACTTCCGACGGCGAGGGCCCCGAGGGTGAGGATGATGACGACGACGAGATGGATGAGGACGAACTAGAAGCCGACATGGAGATGGTCACCGGCGCCGACAGGAATGAAGAGAGCAGCAATATCGATGACCTCCCCGTCCTCAATACTCTCATCGACACGGCCCTCTCCGAACTCATCCGCGTGCCCTCCCTCTCCCCCACCGACGACACTTCTCCCCGCCTCCAGCGCCTCGCCCTCTCCGCCCTCAACAACATCGCCCGGTCTGTCCCCCTCATCGACTTCTCCGACGCCCACAACGCCCCCATCCAGACCGCCTGGGACCCCGCCGGCCGCGCTCTCTGGTCTCAGGT
>JADDON010000215.1:0-148709 GCA_017140175.1 Fusarium staphyleae
TCCTCCGCCTCCGCTGGCGCAGCCCCTCCCCCGCCGCATCTCTACAACTCACCTTCGGCCGCCAGCAGCACCACGGGCGCCAACAGCATCGGCAACAAACCGCCTTCTTTCCAGCAGCAGCAGAGCTCTAACCTTTCCAACGCTGGCGGTGTCCCCGCTTTTGATGGCCATCAGTCTCGCCTTGACTTTGTTGAGCCTGCAGGTGGTCTAGGCCGTTCACAAAGCATCCGCTACAACTCGGCCAACGTTGCAACCTCGTCCGTCGATGATCTGAATAGTCAAGCAGCTACCTACGGCCAAGCTCCTCCCCCCCAGCAGCAGCAGCAGCAGCAGCAGCAGGCCCCTCCTGAGAAGCGCTCGACTCGAAAGTTGATTAAGGGTATCTTTTCTGGGTCTAGTCGTGGGGCGTCTGACAACGGGCACCACCACGGCATAAGCATCGGCCACGGCCACAATACGCCCTACGACAATACCAGCGGCCTTGCACGCAGACCGTCCAAGCGGGTGAGCAATCCACCGCCTTTCCTAATAATCCTTTGCTCCTATCCCGACCATAGCTCTTCCCTTTCACTTCCCTCCTCCCTCCCCTGTCACTATCAACCTCACTCCTAGTTCCCTTCTGTCCCATCACTTTTCTCTCTATTACCTACCCCTCCCAGCCTCATCCTTCTCGCATACATTGCCCTCGATCTCACTGTGCCAGCCTCTCCTCTTTCCCTTGGCACATCACAGCACAGCAGAGCACAGCACTCAACCAGACCATACTAGCCACTGTGGCCCAGGCCCGGGCCTAGAACCCGACCCAATCCCCTCCCCACCCCAAGCCCAATCTGCCAAGCCCAATCCCAACCTGTGAACCCTGGCTGCCACTCGCGCCAGCTTCCCATCGTCGCCTCTGCCCGCCCAAGCTGAGCAGTTACAGCAGGTCCAGCAAGTACCCGAGAGCCAACAGTCCCCTTATCCTCCACAGCTCGCTTCTCGCCAAGGCCTCAACGATATCAACGAACACTACGCTGCGCATGAATCTAACCCGCAAACCTCTTCGCAGAACTCTCACATCTCGCTCCACAACAGCATCCGCCAAGTCTCTGGTGGTGAGGTAGACCAGCGCTCCTACGACGACGTCACCTATCACCAGAATCAGGCCCCGCCTCAGCAGCCGCCGCAACCCCACGTCCAGGTACACCAGCAGGACCAACAACAGCAACCAATCTACGAAGCGGGCGCATACGACCAGCAGCCATCGCCTTTTCAATCGTCTCAACACCCAACCTCGCAACACCCTTACGCCTTCCAGAACCCTCAGCAGCAGACCAACTACCATCAGGGTGGATTTCCAGGCGGTGATTTGAGATCAGCTCCAGCTCACCTGGGTCCCAGCTCTCAGTTCCCAAACCCTGAGACCGTCTCCCAGTTCTCGCATGAGTCGCCCATCACCGACTCGGATCAGCGCTCGGCCAATTTGCAATCAGCATCCACTTCGCCCGCGGTAAACCACTCCGTATATATCCAGAACCACGACTCAACTCCGAGTCTACCACCCGCTCAGCAGATCACCCCACAGCCGCAGCAACAGGGCATGGCACCACCCGCCGGAGGACCTCCGCCCTCTCGCCGTCCTGAAGCTCAGAAAGACTTGCGCGGTCAGGTTGAGACCCCGGCCGGCCCGCCCCCCACTTACCGCCATAGCACCACCATGAACAACATGAACCCGCTTCCCCCTGTTCCTCCGGGCGCCAGCCAACCTCCGCCGCCCCAAGCCTACAGAGGCGACCGCCCGCCCCAGTTTGATGGCCAGGTGGGAGACCAGGGACGTGACAGCCCTCAGCCGACATCCGCTGTTCCTGCTGATCCAGCTGAGGACGATAAGTCGTTCAAAGATTTGCGTAAGTGAATCTGAGGATGGATGCTGTACTAGTGCAACCGCAAGCTGGTGCTGACCTATTTGTAGTGACTAAGTATAAGAACGTTAAGCGGCTTTACTTTGACGGTAAAAAACAGATCGATGCACTCAACGGCCAAGTTGTACATCTGCAGAACGCCGTGGCCAACCAACGCATGTCACAATCTCGCACCGCGCTCGACGACAGCGAGTACTCGACGCGATTCAACCGGCTCAACGGTGCCATTGTCAATCTCTCGTTCAATATTCGAAAAGATTGGCGGTGCGTACCGCAGTGGCTTGACAAGTATGTCAGCGCAGACGCACTCAAGACAGGCAAGGCCGAGATGACTGCGGTGGGACGAGCCGTGATTTCGCGCTGGTTGATGGAGGAAGTATTTAACAAGTGCTTCCACCCATCGCTGGAATCGCAGCTAAGTCAGTCGCTCAAGGAGATTGAGCTGAATATCCGGCACAACACCTACACCTTGACCAGCCAGGAAGAGTTTGACGCGCTCACAAGCAAGGTGGTGACCTGGCGTATGACGACGCTGGATGGTCTGCAGCGACAGCTCACCTCGCCGGCGGCAGCCGAAAACCGTAGCGCGTTCACAGCCAAGGCGACGTCGACCCTAACCGCCTGCCTGTACCAGTTCCTCAACAACCCCCCTCCGGCGGGCGTCGAGGGTAGCGCGTCCATGATCGTGGAGCTCGCGGTGGGCATCGCTGCTAACCTTCCTCTGGAGAGTCGAGATGTCGCCATCACATACCCGCTTCCCGGAGATGTCATCCAACCTCACGTGATGGAGGTAGAGAAGTCGGCATTGCCGGTGCTCGAGGCACAGAAGGAAGACGGAGAGGACGTGGAGCTGGATGAGAGTGACAAGGACAAGGGCAACAAGGTCAAGAACGGTACGTTGTTAAAAGCAACCACGTCTTTAGGCGCAGACGGTGGTGGAGCCCTTAAGAGCTCAAATACGGATGCTGACGCGGAGAACCTTGTAGTGGCGCTACCGAAGGATTCCAACAGAGTGCGATTTGCTGGGTGCATGGCACTGGAAGTTCGAGGGAGACAGGTGCTGATGAAGGCACCTGTTTGGACGCTGTGAATGAGACGACACTGAATGTGTCTTTTGATTGCGACAAAGAGGGGACGAAAATGGTCTAGAATTGATGCTCGAGGCAGCGATGCGAGACGGCCCGTAGTAGATATCTGGGATGGGTGAGCGCTCGCTACGAGGAGCTGCTAAGCTGGTTGATTAAGAGCACCAGACTGGGCATGACGGTCACGAAAGGCATGGCATGAAGGATCTGTTGCGTTTTGTTCTGTATGTATGGAATTTTTGAGATGGGCTTTGGAGGAGGCTTAGAGGATTTCGTTGACTGCCGTCTCTAAACATATACCACCCAGTTTGGAACGCACATGGACGTGAGAGTACCTAAGTACCTAGCGACTCTTGGTGTCAGAGTCATGCCGTCCTTAGTAGAGCCCCTGAAGAGAGGGTGCTCGTTGTTTTTGGCAAAGTGATTGGGCTTTCATGTAAGTTGAGTGAAGCGGATAGAATTACTGCCAGGGAGGTGTCGGTGGCATAGTCGAGATTAGGTATCCGTCAAGTACGGAGTGCGGAGTACGTACTCCGTAAGTCCCTCCGTACTATGACCGGAATAGCAATTACTCAAGATGAGTCGAAGGCGCTAGGTTTGAAAGGGAGCGAGGCTGAAGCAGCTAAACCTAGAGAGCAGGACCACATTTACCGTACTGTACAGTACAGTAATTATAAGGAGTCATTGCCAAAAAGGAAAAAGAGTCATAGTTACTAACGTTAGTCTAGTGTTCATTCTGTAAAATGCTATTTGACCCTGGAAATCATGCAGTGGCGATGCTACTTCCAGTGACTCACAGTCAGGCATAGAGCGAGTATGTGAGTATGTACTGACTGACTGCAAAGCGGGGGGACCATTCTCTGGTGGAGTCCGCTAATCTGTAGAGCCCAAGGTCCCTGAAGCTCTGGGTAGTTAGTAGGTAACGTTAGGTACTCCGTAGTCTAACATAGGTCCCATTACATAAAGAGCGGGCAGGAGCTCCCAGAGCACGAGAAAAAAAAAACCTGCCATCCATCCGCCTCTTGCGACATTCACATTCACCTCCACAACATCCAGAGAACCCGACTTTTCTCACCTCTTCTCTTCCCTCCTTCACGATTCTAGACTCCGCGAATACCACGACCACTACAACTTCAGCAATCATGGCGGTCCGCGCTCAATTCGAGAACTCCAACGAGTACGTTGCTTCATTACCCCGCCCCCGCCTTTGGCAACTGATGCACCCACTCGTTCTGTGAAGCGCCTTAGCTGCAACGACGAGATGACCAACTCCAAGACAATGATGCTAACCGTTTATCTTCAATTAACAGGGTCGGTGTCTTTGCCACCTTGACCAACTCATACGCCCTGGTTGCCCTCGGTGCCAGCGAGAACTTTTACAGGTGAGCACCACCATCACCATGGTCATGGCATTTGAAGCTATGTTACTGACACTCTTCGCAGTGTCTTCGAGGCCGAACTCCAAGATATCGTGCCCACTGTCCGCACCACTATCGCAGGCACCCGAATCATCGGCCGTCTCACAGCCGGCAACCGGAAGGGTCTCCTCGTGCCCACCACCACGAGCGACCAGGAGCTGCAGCATCTGCGCAACTCATTGCCAGACTCGGTCCGCATCCAGCGCATTGAGGAGCGGCTCTCGGCTCTAGGCAACGTCATTGTCTCAAATGACCACATCGCCCTTGTTCACCCTGACCTTGAGCGCGAGACCGAGGAGATTATTGCCGACGTACTCGGCGTAGAGGTCTTTCGCCAGACCGTCGCCGACAACGTCCTCGTCGGCAGCTATATGAGCCTATCCAACCAGGGCGGCCTTGTCCACCCCAAGACATCTATTCAGGACCAGGACGAGCTGTCCAGTCTGCTCCAGGTTCCCCTCGTCGCCGGTAGTGTCAACCGCGGCTCCAACGTGGTCGGCGCTGGTATGGTGGTCAACGACTGGCTTGCCGTGACCGGTCTTGATACCACAGCTACTGAGCTTAGCGTCATCGAGAGCGTCTTCCGCCTCGGCGAAGGCCAGGGCCCCAGCAACATCAACACCACCATGAAGGATACCATGGTCGAGTCTTTCTACTGAGCTCATTGGTGACTCATTATTCCACCCTCTCATATAGACCTTCCAGTCCCTCCAGAGGTCTGGATCTGGTTATAATTGCTTGTGGTTCTGCTGTTACGGCCTCGATTACTGCTTTGGGATATTTCATCTATACATGGGCCTGGTGTTAGGAAACTTATTGATTGTTCGGTTGGGATCAGGATTATGCATCATGATGGAATGCTATGGGATGAGGACAGCGAACCCATTCTCACGGAGCCAAGAAGGATGGAAAGACGGTCCTAAGTAGTCCCTCTCTTCTGATTCATCTTGTGGCTGGCTGCTGCATGGAAGGCGTTTCTCTCTCTCTGGCCCCCTCCTGATCCGTTTGGCTCGTTGGCCCGGCGAGGGCGGTGGTATAGAAAGAGAAGCTTGTACTATTGCCAGATACCCCCCGGCTTGAATGCGAGCGTCATGACCCGCAGCTATCCAATGATTGTCTTGATCGTTGCTCAGCCTACTGTGTCCTATGTTAAAAGTTGCATAATATGCAGGCGTGTGGCATCTCCGAAACCTTGAACAACGCTCCTCACCTCATTACGAGCATGGCCGGCCAAGACTTCTTTCAATATCGTACTCCTCAGTGTATACTCTCGTCTCTGATGTGCCCGCTGGTACACCAGCTGCTGGAGCGGAGTTTTGGAGGTATAGTCCGGGCCCTACAATTGGATCTGGATGCTTCTCTAGCGTTGCCCTTTGGCTGGATGACAGCAAGCAGTATTGGACAACTGGACAGACACTCTGTTCGCACAATGGGCTGTGGCGGGGAAGCTGATGAGGGTTTCTTGGGGCATGGTTCAGGCAGTGGAAGTAATGCTTGGGCTCTCAGAGCCATGGATTTCGTCAGAACAGGGTCTTGTCATTGATCTGATATTGAACCAAGGCGTGCTTGTAAAGGGCTGCTCCGTTGGGTCCCGTCCAAGTCGAGTAGAGCTCAGGAAACAATGTCATACATATGCTGTTAAGGCGAGAATCATGCTCGTGACTGTGATGGCCAAGGCTACCCACGATACTGCTCTTGAAATCATGAATCCGAGGTAGCAGTATGTATGAGAATGAGCCTCCATCTCAGCCTCCGAGTGTCGATAAGCGAAGAGAGACCCCGCTCTCACCGCCTGCCGCTTCAGGCCGCCACATCAAACCCCCACCAAAGATTGTCACTACGGACAGTCTGGATAGCATCAGCTCTTCCCAAATCCAATCTCTTGTTTGTTGCCTTCTCACCTCCAGGAAACAACATCATGGCCTCAGACGAAAAGCCCCAGCACCTCGAGCCTTCCAAGCTCGGCACAAAAGAATAGTCCGCCCTCCATCCCCCAACCTACCAAACCCTCAACTCTGCTGCCAGTTCTAACCTTGTGCCCCTCGCTCCAAAACTACAGCTGGGATAACCTCTACACCACCGAGATCTCCAACCACGCCGCTGACCCCCAAGATATCGGAACTGTCTGGTTTGACGACTCGGACGCCGAGGCAAAGATACTCGAGTACTTAGACAGCCTGCTCGACCCCCAAGACCCTGACGCTCCTGTCCTCTCCCATGAGGAGACCAGCTTCCTCGATCTCGGCTCCGGCAACGGCTCCCTGCTCTTCTCCCTGCGCGACGAAGACTGGTCTGGCCGCGCTCTCGGTGTAGACTATAGTCCTCAGAGCGTAGCCCTCGCAAGACAGATCACAGCAGCTAAGCAAGCCGAAGCTGAAGCCGATTCCGATAACGAGCCGGATCCAGTCGAATTCCAGGAGTGGGATGTCATAGCCGGGCCTTTCAACACCGTACTCAACGGAACACAAGCTGCCGGCTGGGACGTTGTGCTGGACAAAGGAACCTTCGACGCCATCTCTCTCAGCGACGAAAAGGACGCTCAAGGCCGGCGTCTATGCGAGGGCTACCGGGAGCGGGTGCTGCAGCTTGTTCGCAAAGGCGGCATCTTTCTTGTCACGAGCTGCAACTGGACCGAGATGGAGCTGCGAAGCTGGTTCGAGCGAAAGGACGGGCAAGGGTTTGATGTTGTTGGAAGGGTAGAGTATCGATCCTTTAGCTTTGGCGGCCACAAGGGGCAAACCATCAGTACACTCTGCTTCCGCAGGGCATAAGGTAGCTAGCTTTCACAGGATACAAGATGTATCAATATACCCTTTGGACCACGCATGACCCTACCTTGTCACGTTCTGTGCTGGCTTCAGCACCTGGGCACTAACAGTTGATGCTATTCACTGCTGCAAGCTCTGTTATCATACATTGGTATTGGATTCTCTGTCAATGCCTGGACTACCCTGCCTGGCCCCTTACCAAACCCCGAAGTCATGTTTTCAGCCAGACCCAAACATGTGGGATCCCACGCTTCTCTACGAATTCCTCCTGGCTTTTCGAAACGCATATCTTATTCCCACGACCGCTCGTCATCGCCCAGCTCCAGCTTGTGGTTTCTAATATGCAACGGGTGGCTCCACAGGCTCCTTTATCTCGGACGTAATATGGAAGACGTAACAGGAACAGGGACAAAATTTGTCGTGGCAACAGTTATTGCTTCATTACGTCTCTCATCTATGGCGATGTATTCATAGGCTCCCCGCCAGCGATTGGACCCGTTACAGCGGCTGCGGCCGTGGTCGCAAAGTATCGCACATCCACATCGTCGTCCTTCTGTAGCTTGCCGAGGTTGGGTACGACTCGTTGTTGGATTAGCTCCATGCCCCGTGGCGACGGTGTGATCTCGGTACCCTGCTTCTCGAGGTCGTGCAGGGTGCCCTCGTCGGGCAGGCGTCGAAGGACGTCAATCAAAGCCGCGTATGTCTTGGCCACATTGAAACGGATGTTGGGGATATCGTCTCCGACGAGCTTGTCGAGCATAGGCAGAATCGACTTGGCAATGACATCCATGCTTACGACGGTTGCCAGGGTCTGGAAACAAACAAATTAGCGAAGGCTTCTCCAGAGGGACGTGGTTGCAATTACAGAAATGGCAAAACAGGTTGTCATCCTGTAGAGATAGTTGGGGTGATTGCCCATAGCCATGACCTTAGGGATAATAGCCTCACTGGCCCATTCCACGCCAAACACCTCGGTCAACTTCTTCAGGTTGTGAGTAGCAGCCTCACGGATCGAGAAAACGGTATCTCCAAGCCAGCCCATGCACAGGTTGCTGAGCTTTTCGTCGAAGAACTGAACACCAAGTTGGCTGGCAAGGAGGGGGATATACTCGATGATGGCAAGGCGCACTCGCCATTGCTTGTCCTCGGCCAATTGCACAATGGCAGGGAGTAGCGATTGTGAGAGTAGATCAATACCAATTACTAGCACCTGTCAGCACGGTAGAGCTTGGGCGAGATTGATCGAGTGCCGTACCTTGGTTGACAAGCTCAAGCTTGGAGATAATATGGAGCCTAACCTCCGGAAACTCATCCTTAAGCATCTGGAGGAACATGGGAAGAAGGTGATCAATAGTCCTGTCGCATATTAGCATCAGAATCGCAAAAGGTTGCGCAGTCACATACTCTTGCTTTCCAAGAATGGGGGCCAGGCCACTGATCTGAGTACCGAGGGCGGCTCGGACGTGCTGCGAGGTGTCCGAGACAAGGTCCTCGATGCTGCCCATGATATCGTTGAGCAGAACGTCGCGATCGACGAGAGCGCAGAAGCCGGGGATCTGACCAGCGATGGCGGTTCGGACTTCGGCCTCGTTGTCCTTGAGGAGCTTCACAAATGAAGGCACAAGATCTCTGGAAACAACCTCCTCGTCAACTGCCTTGGCGATCTGCAAGTAATTAGCATCAGGAGTACGTCAGGTGGACTAGACGGGTGCTAGTGACCTTTTCGAAACGATCGGCGATCATGTATCGAACCCTCCAGCTCTTGTCTTCTATCAGGTTACGTAGAGACGTCAGCAAGACGCCATGACTCGACTGCTGCTCCTTGGGAACAGCCTCGGCGATCGAGATGAGAACCTCGACAGTCAGTAATCGAACACTGTCCTGGTCGTCTTGTGCGAGATGTTGAAAGAGGGGTATCATTTCGTCCACGACAATAGCGGCGGGCATTTCCTTGACAAACTTGGCCAGGTTTGTGGCAGCCTGACGACGGACCATGGGCGTCTCATCGTGGACTAGCATACCGAATTGCTGGCGTAGCTGTTCCTGAATAGGCGGGGAGACCTTCTTGAAAGGAGTTGTGAAGAGGCCGCATCCCGAGACTTTTGATGTGAACCAATCGGCCTTGGCGAGGCGAATTGTGAGGGGGATGAAGTACTCCTCAACTTGTTGAGGCGACAGCTCGGCGCAAATTTTGTTTAGGGACTCGACGGCCTGGATGTCATGTCAGCGCGGCACCAGGGTCGAGGATATAGAGGTGAAAACTTACCTTGTCGCGCACCACGGGCTCTTCGATAGCAGCGAGATTCTCGAGGGGCGACAGCAGGACGTGACCCCACTGGGGACCACCGACATACTCGACGAAACCACCGAGCTCTTCGCTCAAAGCAACGAGGACCTCATCTTCATCCTCCACAGACTCTGTATAGTACCGAGGTTAGGAGTGGGCTCTTTTCCATCGCAGACCAGCGAGCAGGAGGAGGAGGGGGGGCTAAGCCGAAGACTGACCATCGAGGAAGGGGATAAGCTCCTCACGAGTTCGTTCAGCGCCGAGAGCGAGAGCAATGGTGGAGAGACGGTGGATAGCGTTGAGACGGAGCAAGACATCGTCGTGCTGGTAGAAAGGCGAGGAGGGTCAGCAGGAGTTGGCGAAAGACGGATAGAGAAGCGTTGCAGCGTGGCGTCACCGCCAGACCATGGCATTTACCTTTAGCTCGTCAATGAGGACGGCGATGGGATACAGCTCATCGCCAGAGTTGGGGGCGTCAGCCATCTCGAGCGGAACGGCAGGGTCCTAGATTTATCAAGAAAAAGAGCGGCGATGTCGGAGAAGAGGTGGGATGGTCGTCAAGGAGGGAAGAGGAGGTTGATGATGGCGGGTGGATATCGCGTATGGTGCGTGGGCGGGTGATGCAATGATTTGCGCGGAGTCCCAACACACGATTTTTGGCCCGACGAGAAGGGCAGAGGGGCCACGCAGAGAAAGAGGAGAGGCCCGCGAGCTCAGCGCAGAGAATATTGAGCGGAAATTGATGCGGATGAGGTCGAGATGGTGGCCGATTTCAGCAGGTTCGAGGTTGTGGGCATGTAAATCAAGATGAGGGAGAGAGAAGAGAGATGGAGGGTGTGGAGTGGGAGGTTTGATGAGCGAGATGGGTGGTAGTCGCCCAGGCTGGGCTCTGCGGGCCATGTTGTTCAGTGACGGATGCCCTGTGCCCAGGCTGCTGCCAACTGGAAATCGGGCTAATTTACCTACAGCAGCAGCCACTGGGCGGAGAGGATTGCTGTCCTAGCGAGGGGCAACCAGTCGAACCAACAGGAAGGGTGTGGCTGAAGTGGGGAAAGCTCGCTGTGCCGTGGCTCCTCATTTTTACCTGGGCTGCCCTGGGAGCAAGCAAGCTCACCTTGGCTCAGCTTCTCAAGTATTAGTTACAATGTGGCTGAGATGGGACAAGCTGGGCTAACGTTAGTTGTTGTCTATGTACCTAGTCATACGCCCGCAAGTTTCATGCGTGAGGCGATTACAAGTAAGATCATGTACTCCGTAATTACTTTCAACACTTTCACTGCAAGAGATCAACGGCAAGTCTGTTGTTAAAAATGGTATGTATCCAAAAGTCAAAAGCTCCCCTTGAATGTAAGGCTGTACGTGGATCTTCACTCAGACGTCACCACATCAGCCTAAGC
The DNA here is from genome assembly GCA_017140175.1 of Fusarium staphyleae. Taxonomy (NCBI): domain Eukaryota; kingdom Fungi; phylum Ascomycota; class Sordariomycetes; order Hypocreales; family Nectriaceae; genus Fusarium; species Fusarium staphyleae. Next base: position 10,857 of record JADDON010000215.1, read on the forward strand.
CAGCTCCAGGTCCCTCGGTTTTTTTATGGACGGGAAAACTTGGCACCAAAACAGTACATACAAAAGCCAGCATCAATTCCGTCATGTTGGACAGCTTGTTTGAGCTGTGGCGGAATCTATTAACCTATGCTTTCTTTCCAAACGAGATACCACGATAACTCCAGAATTGTAACGATTAGCTGTGGAGTAAAGTATACTGGGATCATATCATATTGATCTTTCAAATTAATTACAGATGGAGTATTTGTAGACTTCGTCTTACGATCCTTTGCATACAGTAACCAACGCCTTTAGCTTGAGCGTACGGACTGCATAATAAGCGACACACACGGTGATTCGGCGAGGAGTATCGATGATCCGAGAAAACTCACCCCGCCATACAGTCCAGCTAAGGAGGTACCCAGCCTCCACGCCAGATCCACCTGCAGCCTCATGTACCCCTGTATTGCATCCCACTTCGCTCCCAGCGCCGGCCATCAACTACATCCCCAAAATTTCCTGTGACTCAGTGCAGTCCACGCTCGACGGAACCTCACCTACCGCCTTCAATTCCTCAGAAAAAGGACCACCACATAGGCCAGGCCAGAGGCTACCCGCTGAGCCCTTCCCTTCATCATGCCTACCATCTCCGTCGACAAGTACAAGCTTTACGAAGCCCTCGGTCAAAAGTGCGAATGCCCCTCCTTCTCCCCCCACCATGAGCTCTCCGACCTCGCCCAGCGACTGTACTGACGCTCTGAATAATTAGATTCACGACCGAGGAGTTCGAAGACCTTTGCTTCGAATTCGGAATCGAGCTCGACGAGGATACTGAGAATGATGAGCGACCCATTGTCAACGGCGAGCAGGAGCCCCCGCAGCTCAAGATCGAGATCCCCGCCAACCGATATGATATGCTCTGCTTCGAGGGTATCGCCCTCAACCTCAACATCTTCCGCGGCCGCACCGAGGCTCCCAAGTTCCGCATTGTCGAGCCCCCGAATGGCAAGAGAGAGACCATCACCGTGAAGCCCGAAGCCGAGCAGGTCCGACCGTACGTCTCTGGCGCCATCCTCCGCAACATCAAGTTTGACAAGGACCGCTATGAATCCTTCATCTCCCTACAAGATAAGCTTCACCAGAACCTTGCACGCAACCGAACACTTGTCTCGATCGGAACCCATGACTACGACACTGTCAAGGGCCCCTTCACCTACGAAGCCCTACCTCCGAAGGATATCAAGTTCATCCCCCTAAACCAAACCAAGGAGATGGATTCGGAAGAGTTGATGACCTTTTACGAGAACGACAAGCATTTGGGCCGCTTCCTCCATATCATCCGCGACTCACCTGTCTATCCCGCCATTTACGACTCTGACCGCGTTGTCTGCTCCCTCCCTCCAATCATCAACGGCAACCATTCCAAGATCACCCTCGATACCACCAACGTCTTCATTGAGATCACTGCCACCGATCTTACCAAGCTCGACATCGTCACAGACATCATGGTCACCATGTTCTCCATGTACTGCGCTGAGCCCTTCACCGTCGAGCCTGTCCAGATCATCTCCGACCACAACAACCAGACCCGCGTTACCCCCAACCTCAAGCCTCGAGTTGCCGAGGTCGAAATCGATTATCTCAACAGCTGTACTGGTCTCAACGAGTCCCCTGAGAGCCTGTGCAAGCTTCTTTCCAAGATGGCTTACACCTGCACACCCTCCTCAAAAGACTCCAATTTCCTTGAGGTCGCCATCCCCTCGACCCGAGCCGATGTCCTACACCAATGCGACGTCATGGAGGATCTTGCCGTGTGTTATGGCTACAACAACCTTCCTCGCACCGCCCCTACCCGGAGCGCCACTGTTGGTGCCCCCTTGATGGTCAACAAGCTCAGCGATATCCTTCGGAACGAGGCCGCCATGGCCGGTTGGAGCGAGGTCATGCCCCTGATTCTGTGCAGCCACGACGAGAATTTTGCTTGGCTGAACCGTAAGGACGACGGCAACACTGTCGTTCGACTCGCCAACCCCAAGACTGCCGAATACCAGGTCGTGCGGTCAACCCTACTTCCCGGCCTCCTCAAAACCATTCGTGAGAATAAGGGCCACAGCGTGCCCATGAAGATTTTTGAAGCCTCTGACGTTGTCTTCAAGGACGAGTCTCAGGAACGCAAGGCCCGCAACGAGCGACACTTTGCTGCTGCCTGGTACGGCCGGACGAGTGGCTTCGAGGTAGTTCACGGCCTTCTTGACCGAGTGCTGCTCATGCTCCGCACTGCATTCGTCACCCACGAGGAGGGCTTGTCGGGCAAGTCGGTCGACTATGAGGTCAAGGAGAACCCCGGTAAGCCCGACGGCTACTGGATCGAGGAACTTGATGACCCTACCTTCTTCGCCGGCCACGCTGCCGCCGTGTACCTCCGTCTCGGTGGAAAGGAGAAGCGCATTGGCGAGTTTGGTATTCTGCACCCTACTGTGCTGGAGAAGTTCGACTTGAGGTAAGCACACTACGTCTACGGGTGCAACCAGCAGTACTAATAATTGCCTAGATACCCTGTTAGCACTCTCGAGATCAACCTCGAGGTCTTCCTGTAAGTGATCCAGGATTCCAAAAAGACAACGTAGAAGGCGAAGGCGAGGGACAGTTCACGGGAGGTAGAGTCCATCTAGAATCAGGTAGTGGAAGCCCAATAAGGCTATGGATCAACGTGTAGAAGGGATGAAGAAGTTTCTACGTTTAGGATGATGTTACGAGATAGACAAAACTAACAAAAGAAATGACACAAAAGACAAGCGCTGTGCATTCAGTGAGCCAAAACTGGCATGCTGTGCTATATGAATTGAGAAAAGTCCCAAGGGGATCTAATGCTGCGTCTAAACCCCATCGCCATGCCCACCCTCGAATCATGATACTCTCCAATATCCTCTCCATACAAGGTAAACGCCGACGAGCGCAGTCAGCTCCAGAAGCGACCGCTGTTTGAAAACGCCCAACAACAACGCCAGCTAGAAACCACGAAGGTTGAGTGCAGCTATCTAGACATCGGGGTTTATGCAAGACTCCGACTTTGCCGCCACCCGCATCCCGGACGCCTTGATCAACGATGCCCTTAGGCTCGTAATCGGTGAGGGATGTTCCGGTTCAGGTGGGTGACAAGGCTCATCGAGCTGCGAATCCAGGTGTCTGTTTCTAGAGGGGCGCATCCAGAAACCATCGTCCAGACAGTCAGCCTCGCGCCGCTGAATGTACTCCCACTCGCCGCTCAGGTCGCTCGGCACGCTGCGGAAGCTGCAGCACTCAAGATCTGAAGATGCAGCAGAGTCTGTTGTCAAGATTGGCATTGCTAATGGGCTGCGAGGCCGGGGACAGGAATATCGTTTAGATTCAGGGGTCTCGACGATCAAGTATGGACCGGTGTCCAACTTTGAAAACATGACCTCCTATGTCATCTCGCGCAGCTCCTGGTCGCTACGAGTGGGTGCGGGGGTTGTGCTCGATGATGGCGAAGCCCCATCGGCTTGGGAGAGCTGCCCCTTCATTCCCTTTCCCAGATTGAGGCCTGCGATACCATCCCGAATGGTGGCAAAGGCGTTGCCGCCGGGCTCGGCAGAGGCGCTCCGTTGGATTGTTGTCTGTCGTGCGTCAGGGGTCAAAGCCTCGTGTGCGGTCTCGACTCCAGTAAGCACAGAAGGAGGCCCAGAGGCCGACTTCGAGCTTGAGGTCGACGTCCTTGGGCCCTGTTCAGCCTGAATCACGCTGGGATACTGCAAGTTTGATATGGCGGTTTGCCTGTCTGATTCGGCGACAGCAGCAGCATTCAGTGCGCCGTTCATCTCATCCTCAGTCCTACCGAATAGCTGATGCCACCACCTGATTTCTTTGAGTCGTGGCAGGATGATCCTCTCTCGGCCCTTGATGTGATCATCAACTGTAGGGTCAAAATCTGGATTGGTGAATTCCGCTTTCCGACACAAGAAGTAGTCCCAGACAGACGATGTCCTCTCAGCAACCCGCGCATCCCTCCTTTGTTTCTCCGAGTTGAACAAGAAAGTACCGTACTGGCACGAGTACAGATGATACAAGAGGCGACGCAGGAACCTTTCGTTGTACTCGAATCGCGTCTGGTTCTGGCGTAGAAGCTGGTAGGTGCAGTCGAGGAACTGATGGAAGACAGGGCTGACCATCTTAGGAGTTGTTGCTTCATCGTCGACAACCTTTCCGGAAGCAGTCTCGCTGACTGCAGCAAGATCTGGGTCGTCCTTGTTTTGGTTGAAGAAACGCTTCGCACCACTGAGAACATGCTGGAATGCATCGCCTCGGCCATCGTTTTCCCCTGGCTGCACCTTTGCACCCGCAAATGCGTCCCTCTGCACATTGAACCAGTCTTCGTGGTTCAAGTGGCCAGATCGTAATCTAAACATATGGCCAAACGAAAGCCAATCTTTCTCTACGAGGACGATAAATCCCTCCATGGTTCGATAGTAAGGATCCAGCATAATCTGAGCAAGGGCGCTGAGCTGACTCGTGCGGTCCCAGCCGTCAGAGCAGTGGATCAGGACATGAGAATGATTGATGCCGACCTGTCTAGTGATAATAGCTGAACCATCGAGAACATCGTGGATGTGCCGTAGCCAGCCGCTGTTATGGAGTAGCTCCCTGTTTGGCGGCAGAGGAGATATGTCGGCATCCTTCAGAGCGTCAACGACCTTGTTGAGAGAGCTTCGCATGACGTGAATGTTCTCGATACTAAGGAAAATTTTCCGTGCGAACTTATACTTGTCCATGTTTTCTGAACCCATCCCTTGGACCTGATTCACCATGGCATTGATAGTCGGACGAGCATCCACAATGAGGTTGCTTTGCTGGGCACCATACACCACGCGCTTGCCAGATGCGTCAAATACGGCGGCTGACTTGGAGATGAGCTCATCTTCATAACGCTCTGTCTCTGAGAGTTCTGTCTCCAATGATGAACCTCCGATGGAGATGTCCGCCTGGCTGGACAAGGGGGTACTATCCTCGGAGCCTGGTGGCATCAAAGCAGAGAATGACGCCGCAACTAGTTTCTCATCCTGGACATTGGTTTTCCTAGTAATTCCAGAGAGGGGTTGCGAGCTTCGGGTGATGGTGCAGTTGTTGACGGGGTGAATGTATGATAATGCGGGTATACGGTTCCGTGAGCGAAACTCCCTCGCATATTTGAGTACATTATCCGATATCTTGGAGGGCACAATCAAGAAAGCGGGATAGGTGTCGCAAAAGCTAAAGTCTTTGTTGACGTGTGTGATCCTCCAGCCCTTATCAGGCAGCTTCTCGCTAATCCCTTGGCGTCGAAACTCTGCCCTGGGGTCATAGACTGACCAGCCGTTGACCTCCCGCTCGTGTTTTAGCGGTTTGTGACTAAAAGCGTATAGCTTCTCGACTGTTCCGAGCTTGCAAGTTCGTGACTTGATGAAGTCGAACGTGTCGCGGGCGACGTCGCTGTCGGTGAAATTGAAGGTTACAAAGGTGAAGTCGCGGCATCGCAAGCGAATCGACGGGGCCTGGCGCGACCCAGGAGGGACTGGTCGAAACACACAGTAGCAGAGCATCGGGTACGTAATCCATCGCTCGCGAAATTTGGGCTGTTCTCCGGCTGGCTTTTGTGAGGTTGGGGCTTGAGTGTTGCCGGACTGGTCGACGGGGGCGCAGAAGACGAGGTGGAAGTCTGTTAGGCGCAATAAGCCGTGGGTCGTCTGGCCGCCATAGATGCCTTGGATACCATCGACGATCTGGGTTTTGTGAGAAACTTGAAGACCAAGGCAGGCATACATAAATAACGAGCAGATCGGGGCAAAGGGGCGGTCACGCGCATACCTTGCGAGCCTCCATGCTGGCAAGCCGTAGACAACGTCCGCTGAAAGATCGACCCGGTAACTATCGGCTGTAGCGGACGGTATGTATTATATTAGCAGCCGAAGCTGTCTTGGTGTATATGATAGATATGAGTTCTGTGTCGAGGTAAAGGCTTGACGTCGCGCGGGGCTGCAAGATGAGGAAGAACCGAAGCGGGACGACCGGAAAGAGCGAGGTTATGAGGAGGACTCCGACATGATTTATAAGTAGAGGTCGAAGTATGCGACATGTATAAAGACACAGTGGCTTCGTGCCTTTTCGCGTGCAAAGACTATGCGCAGTTCAAAGTCAGTTCTCCAGTCGGGGCGCGCTCTCTGCAGGTCGAAGTTTGGAGGTGAGGTTTCCTGATGCGATCATCAAGCCACAGCACGGCTGAGCTAGCGCGGGGCTCAGCGGGCAGCCACGCGGGGACGTCACGGAAGGTGGCTCGAGCGTTCTCGACAAGGATGTCTCACGTCTGGTTCAGCAACATCATTTATCCGACCCCGACCGGCTGAACGAATTCCTGGACCCCAAGGCCCACTTTTCCAAAGAAGCGGCGGAGCACTTGTGTGCTTGGCAGATTTAGGGCTCAACCCACACCCAAAAATTAGAGTGAGCGAACAAACAGTTTGTGAGTGAGGCTCGTCAAATCCACCTCCAGTCCCAGGATCGCGAATCTTTCTCTTCAGCCCGCCCAACGCCCAATCCTCAGCTCGCCAACAGACAAAGACACAGCCAAGTCCCGACAGCAAGTCTTGATCAAGATGGCTCACCCCGGTTCTCAGATGTGAGTCTCTGCCCGCTGCTACCGTTGTCGAAAAGAAGAAGAAGAAGAAGCCATCTCCACCCCCGCCAAAAACCGCACACTCCCTCACGAATTGATCGCTGACTTTGTTCTTTCTTCTCAGCTCCAAGCGGAGAAAGTTCGTCGCCGACGGTGTCTTCTACGCCGAGCTCAACGAGTTCTTCCAGCGCGAGCTCGCTGAGGAAGGTTACTCTGGTGTCGAGGTCCGCGTCACCCCCACCGTCACCGATATCATCATCCGAGCCACCCACACCCAGGAGGTCCTCGGCGAGCAGGGCCGCCGCATCCGCGAGCTCACCTCGCTCATCCAGAAGCGATTCAAGTTCCCCGAGAACTCCGTTTCCCTCTACGCCGCCAAGGTCCAGAACCGTGGTCTCTCCGCCGTCGCCCAGTGCGAGTCCCTCCGCTACAAGCTCCTCAACGGTCTCGCCGTCCGACGTGCCTGCTATGGTGTCCTTCGCTTTATTATGGAGTCCGGCGCCAAGGGTTGCGAGGTTGTCGTCTCTGGCAAGCTCCGTGCTGCCCGCGCCAAGTCCATGAAGTTCACCGACGGCTTCATGATCCACTCTGGTCAGCCCGCTAAGGAGTTCATCGACTCTGCCACCCGCCACGTCCTCCTCCGACAGGGTGTTCTAGGTATCAAGGTCAAGATCATGCGCGGCTCTGACCCCGAGGGCAAGGCCGGTCCCCAGAAGACCCTCCCTGACGCCGTCACCATCATTGAGCCCAAGGAGGAGCAGGCCATCGTTCAGCCCGTGAGCCAGGACTACGGCGCCAAGGCCGCCCAGGCCCAGGCCGCTCAGGATGCGCGAGTTGCCGAGGAGGAGGGTGGTGAGGAGGTTCAGGCCGCTGCTGTTCCCGCTGAGCAATAGGATGCCTAAGCCCCCTGGCTGGGAATAGCCGTCAAAACCAAATGAGGGAAAGATGGGAGATCCGAGGGATGAGGGACGGAGGTCTACTCAGGCGTCAATTGATCATTTGCATCTGCTAAGGGCACGGACGGTTTCATTCTTGCTTGTAATGGTAGGCAAAGCACAAAACAAAAGAAAAATGAAACCTGAAGATTCCGAGGACACGGAGAGGCCATGTCTTCTGTCTACCAATTCCCCACTCGGTTCCCATGTCTGCGCCAGCTCTTTAGTCCTGTCATTTGACCAGTGTCTCTGTACCCAAGCATTGGCATGGATTAAAGCAATGTGATGTCCAATCTCCATGCATACCAAAGACGAGCCTACCAAAGATATGGACATGTGAATTCTCGGCTGCGAGGCCACATATCTAGCCAAGTCTTAGCGGCGGCACATATTATTATCTTGTCCCTAGTCTCCTTCGTAGCTTGGCAGAAGCTTTCTTCGTTCAATTCTTCGTCTATAAGAACCTCTTAGTCCTCCCTTTCTTTGAACGCAATCCAAGGGAGATCTCTCAGCCTCAATCCCAAAAAAGCCCTGCGACTTGGAAACAGATCTACACCCAGCCGTTCATGTCCTGACGTTCTTGCCGCGACCGCGGTAGCAGTGTCGCCTCCTCTTTTCGAAAAAAGATCGACCGTCCGAGAATCCATTTGCAGGTTCTCGACTCTAGCCCCTTTAAGCATGCTCTTCGATATCGTACAACAAGGGCGTGCTCCTGAACCTGATACAAATTCCGCCAACGCCGCCCAAGACCGTTTGCCCGTAATACTCCAGTAATGATAAACGACACACCCTCATCCTGTCCCGAGTCCCAACCCCGTCCGCAAACCGGTGACACCAGCACCACCAGCACCTGCGCATGTCGTGACATTATGCGACTCATCCCATGAATGTATCTGCCCATGTTCGAAAGTGCCTGGTTAAATGGTTTAACATGTATAGCGCCCTTCTCGATAGATAGAGAAACGAGTTAAAACGTTGACAGCATATAATTAGGACAATCATTCGTCAGTCGTCCCTTTGGTCTGCCGTCTACTGTGAGACCCTCTACTGCCGTGTTACCTGTCGCCAAACTTGTTGCGGTTGTCGAGCTCGATGCTGTCGCCATAGGGCGCCTTGCCGTTGCCGTTGCCGTTGGTCTGTCGCATATCATCATCGCTGTCCTCTGCCAGGTCCGTCAGACCAAAGCCAGCGGCCTCCTCCTCGTCGTAAGCGCGAATCAGACCGTCGCGGTCACCGTGTTGGCTGCTCAGGCTGTGTCTGGATGGGTCCCCACTCCTCCTGGCTTGCATACTCAAACGAGTCTGGATGCCAGACACCATGTCGGTACCCGTAGCATCGTGTCCTCCTCGTCCGGCAACTAGCTTGTGGCCGTGGGGATCGCCTCGTGAAAGATTGAGGAGATAGACGCCGGTAAACGTGACCAAAAACCCGCAGATTAACGACAGTGTATTAACGGGATCGGTCGTGTTGAAGCCGCTGAAGAGGATGAAGGATGCGCAAAGTGTGGCGGTGGTAAAAGTAACATAGTATAGGGGGTTAACGCTAATGTCTCTGTTAGTGCTTCTCGGTTTTGACGCGGTATATGATTTGTAGCTTACATGTTGGTAGGGAAGCTGGCCAGGGCCTTATTGAAGTAGTTCATTTGCGTCAGGATGCAGACGGCTGTGAGAATCATAAAAACGTATGTCGAGGGGTGGGTGAACTGGTTATGGCCAGCAAAGGTGAGCTTAAGGGCGATACCAAATGCCTTGACCGACATGACGGAGATGGAGCCGACCGTGGAGCAAATCGAGAGGTAGATGAGAGCATTCCTCTTGCCATAGACGGGGGCTATCTTGTAGATCATGAAGACAGCAAAGCCAACGACAGCAATGGCGTAGAAAAGGAATCCTAGACTGTCTGTGAGCTACATCTTGGATTGGTGTCTCTCTCCCGGTATACGCACCTGGTTGGATAGCATAGTGTAGAATCTGATCGATGGTCTCGATCTCTTCATCCGGGGGCGCGTGAAGGACAATGACAACGGCACCAATCAAGCAGATTGCACTTCCCAGTTTGCCCAGTGTTCCCAGCTCCTCATTGAGGAAATAGGAACCAAGGACGGCGCCAATAAGCACACTGAGAGCTCCAAGAGGAGTGACGAGGATGGCAGGGGCAAAGGCATATGCGGCAAAGTTGCAGACTTCTCCTAGACCAACTAATATCCAGGTTAGTACAGCTACCGAGAGAGCACAACAGCGCGCCACCTACGAGTCGCGATACCTGCCCACCACAAAGGATTGCGTAGGTAGACGTAACCATCGCCCTCAAAGCCGTGTCGTTGTTCGGCTTGAATCAATCCCTAATGTCCAGTCAGCGCGGTAATTAAGAAGAGGGTGCATTGTTGCGCTGATCGATCCAAGCAGTGGATGTTGTGCGCGTATGCTGTAAGCGGACCTTTTTTGTAATAACGAAACTAGTTCCTGAGAGAGAATGTTAGACATGGCGAGTTGTCTAGAGCAGTACCAAGGGTTCACTTACCAATGGCAAGAGCCGAGGACATGGCCAGAGCCAGACCAACATATCTGGAAAGGGAGTGTCAGCAAGCTGGTGCTATCTTTGGAGACTCGGGTTATAACAAAGACCCGAGTGCGAGGGATCTGCAAAGGAATGGGACCACGTTGAGACGCGACATACTTGTCTTCAACCATGGCGTATACGAAGCGCCCGACAGCGACGAAGTGCTTCAAAGAGATCCGACCTTGGGGAGCTCTAATACAACTAGAGTGGCGACAGAAGACGAGCCTAAATGATTCGCGGAAGGTAGAAGTCGCCAACGAGAGGGCTGGGTTTAGAGCTGGCGATAGCTCGCACCGGGCGAGTGACAGTTGCGTGCAGAAACGAGCGTTGAACCGGATACAGGTGGTGGACAAGACCAACTTTATCGCAGATACATCAAGGGATTGATGTTGAGTCGTCGTCGTTGTTGGCTATTCGTCGAGGGGGGTTTGCTGTCGTTGTGGGGGAAAGTCGATGGATGATAAGTGGTTTGCGACGACGGAAATGGATTCGATTGACGTGGCGTGTCGTTCGAGTCGTGGTCAAGTTCGTGAATTTCTCGTCGGAGATGGGTCGTCAATATCGTTGAAAACAAAACCAAACCAAACGAGAGGCTCGCGATGCACAGTGGCAAGCAGCAGAGTTCGGAAATGCAGGGGGAGTAAAGAGAAGAAGAGAGAAAAAAAGGGACAGCTTGGCGGGTTTGCGATAGAAAGTTGCTGATGGTGGATGGCAGATGGATGTTGGAAAGCTTCGGGGGAGGAACCGGGCCAAGACAGGGGGGGACCAACCAAAAGAAACACGAGGCGATGCTTAGTCGCAGCATCAGCGAGGGCTGCAGGGCAGTAGGGGCGGCTCTCGTCCACTGGAAGAGAAAAATTGGACAGCCCCCCCGCTAGACTAACAGAGGGATACTTTGATCGCGGTGAGGCGTAGAGTGGCCTCGCAAGTACTTCTCCAGCTGCTGAGGATGGGGATAGATCACCTCAGAGTTCACCAAGTTTCAGAGGGCGCCAACTGTGGGACAAGCCCCCTGCATCCATCTTTTGCCCTGGCGTTAGGGGGACGGGTGGGGCTCGAGTGCGTAGATAACTTGATGGGATTGGGCGGAGTGGACCCTTTATTCCAGGGCACTTCTTCTGGAACTGCCCTGGTCACACTTTGCCAGCTGGAGCCTCGGGACGGGACAGATTTCGTGACGAGAGACGTAAGTTAGCCGACAGTATGGAGTACTAACTAGAACCAAGAAACACCAGTAACGGCTGATGCGGGACCTGGCACAGACTTCTTGTTTCTCACCTGTTAAAACGCAATGTCACGGACGCAGTCACGACTCGACACTCCGAGGCCGAGGTTCAGTTCAGACAGGATAAGATAAGGTAGGTCCTCGCCCCCTGAACTATCAACTTATTCACAGATGCTCAATGCATGAGAGTCACACCCGGCATCCGCTTTTTCGTCTCCTGTCACGAGACGCATCAGATCACAGATGAATACTACATACATACCCCAGTTATTACTCAGGATACGTAGTCGCGTCTCGAGATTGGGTTTGCGCGTCGTCAGGAAGTCTACAACTTGGCTACTTTTAGCGCCTGATTTCCAGGGGCACGCACATCCCATCCATCCCTCAACTCTACCTACCCCTTGCTTTCACCCATCTCTATTGTAACCCTTGCCGCAAAAGCACCGCCACACCATTCGCCCGCCCCTTGTCTCCGTCATTTTCATCGTTGTCCTCGTGTCCGCGTCAGCAGCAATGGGATCTCCATCATGAACCATTTTGTTAGTAACCGTACACGGCTTCACGAGAGTCAATCGATTTCTCGAGGTATATGTACCTGAGCCTACTATAGCCATAACCCTAACATGAGCATAATTCCCAACCTCGAGGTTTCTTCTTTCTCAAAAGATAACTCTCAACTTGAGAGTTTTAAAAAGAATTCTTAAGCACTATGGTTGTACTGTGTACTATGTACTCCGTACGTAGCGGTTTTATGGGGATATCAGGGCTACCTAAGTGGGACGGTATCTAAATTAGGAAGTAGGCCAGCTTAACTACGTAGTCAGAACTAACTTACATACTTCCCAACTACGGAGTAACTACGTACCCCGATGGTTTGTTCCTGATCAACATTGATGGATCAGATGTATCGGGTAGGGATCCTTTCATGACGCCCTCCACTGTAAGTTAACTCCGTAATAAAGTAAGGATGATTCCATGCTCTATGCGTAACAGTTACGGATAGTTAATCTTCAGATGGCCCAGTGTTTCAACCATTCATTATTGCACGGCCGACTGCGCAGGGAGATGCCGGTGTGCCAAGTAAGCCAGCCTCGTCACAAGCCACACCGGCCGCCTACTATCTAGTTACTTCTTTGTTCCAGAGCAATCCAACGATTCATCTACATATCTGAATTCAGGAACGGCGTATGGCCTTCTTCTACTTTCAGCTGCCCTTTGTTAATACTTGAGTCATGGCTGAAGTGCATGGACTAGCCTGCCTTGGTCTTCTAACTAACATAGTACATGATGCTATTCACAAAGCACATCAAGTCACTTCACCCCCTTCGCTCGTCAACACTGGCAACTCGAGGTACAACATATAAGCACATTCAACTAAGTAGATAGTCTGAGAAGCGAGTCAAGATCGACCTGGCCTCACAGGTGCCCTTTGGACAACCGGCTACATATCTCATCAAGGCCCACAACTATCTTCCAGGTGGTGGTGTACCGTAGCATGGGAACGTCAACAGTACTAGATTGTGTTCTTGCAGAACCCTTCTACAGATTCCCTACATCGCAAATAACCCATCTCAATCACCCGCAGCCATTCTTCAGGGGATAATCACAACTTTGACTTTGTCCCCAGCCCCGCCACCAACGCCTCATTCCATTCTGCAAACCATACCGTACAATACCAAACTATCCGTTGTCTCTTACCGACCAGAATCGCCCGTGGTGCTTTTTTATCACTTAATTCGGAAAGGGGGAAGGGGTATCGACGAAAGCATCAGCAATGGCGAATGAAATAAAAAACCAAATGGCCAAGTGAGAATCGCCGATATGGTGACAAAGGTCCCCATTTTTCAGTTGTACTGTGTCCGATCAAATCATCCTGCGATGTTAGTTTATCATGCCAATCTGGCACCTACCTGTGTTCCATCTGCCAACAAAAAGGTGGTTGTTTTGGAAGTGCATCATGTCCGCGTCCGTCGTGTGCTGTCAAGAGGAAATCGTCATTCTTACCACCAGGAAAGGAGTCATGAGGTTCGCCGTCGAGATATAGCCCGAGGCCGCAAGAAAGTGCCTGAATATATGGCTCGCTCCACCCTCAAGAACAAGCATTTCCACCTCGGAACAAAGCAAGCGTGCCGTAGGGATTGAGACGGGCATTACTAGCGTGCGAGTAGCGTAATTCAAGGTCGACGACGCTTGACATCTGCAACATGTTAGCCATGACCATCACCAGGGGGATTAGATTACGCCAGCATACCTTGCTCATCTTCCGCATCAACCACGTCATCATTCCCTCGAGCTCGCTTACCAGCAGCAGAGGGAGTGGTCGGCCCCTCGTCATCTGCCTCGGACTCGTCTCTCCAGTCGATCTCGTCCAAGTCGTTCTCGTGGGCTTTGGCCTCTTCGGCTGTTGTCTCCTCGCCCGTAGCTGCACCGAGGTGAACGTTGAGATAGCCCGCCTCGTCTTCGTCCTTTAGGGTCGTCGTAGTGCTTGTATCGTTGTTTTTATCATGGCCAGCATCTGCCTCGACAGCAGCATGCTCTTCGGCGACAGGATTGTCTTCAAGATCCACCTCATCATCCACCTCAGCACCGTCATCTAGTTCCAAGCTCACAAATGGGTCGGTTTCGTTATCGGCTTCACTGCCGGCAAGTGCTGGAAGAAATTCGTCAGCTTCTTGGTAAGACAATATGTTGTTAGAATCTGAGTAAGACTGAGCATGCTTCTTTCGAACACGGTGCAGATATGACCTCTCAGCTCTTGCGGGGTTGTGTTCAATGCCGCCTCCAAGTCTCAGAGTACGTCGGTATGCTGTCTCTTCACGAGCATGATCCCCGACATACTCTGCAACACAAGAGGCACAGAGGCAGAAGTCAGGGTAATAACAAGTAAAGAAACAGGAAGAGAGTGGGGCTGCATTACCATTCTGTCGGTAGTTCTCGTCCGTTGCAGCTGCATTAGGTTCCGACTGATGTTCTGAAATTGTTTCGTCCAAGGTAAAGTCTTTGTTTTGGACCTCAGTAACAGTTTCAGTAACAACATCAACATCGTCATCGAACTGCCCGTTACCCTCTTCGTCTTGCTTGACAGAGGCGCTGGTTTCTACGCGATCGCCTTCCACTGGCCCTTCATCGAGCTCTGCGTTTTTGGCCTCGCTTGTATGTTCCTCATCCATAGGGCTATCAAAGCCATCCAACTCCTCATGTACGCCTTTGACAGCATCGTCAGCTTCCAAGATACTGGAGGCGGCCGGTATAGGCGACTGGAAAAGGTGAATAACTTCGTCAAGGCCTTTGCCGGCAGCAGCGCTCTCAATCAGAGATTCCAGGCGCTTTTCTGTATCAGGTTTAGTGAAGAGGTAAGTATACAGTGTTCGTGAACCGTCGGGGTCTTGGTTTTTAACAAGGAGGTCGAAAATTTCGAGAATCTGGCGGAACGTGACGTTTGACATCAATTCTCTCTGACTTGACTGTTGTTTCTTGTCAGTAATTCCCTGCGAGACTACAGGGGCTTCTCAGTCTCACCTCAGCGATTTCAAGGCCAAGCTCGTCGACCTGGAGTACCAGTTCATCATCCTCGGCGATTTCATTTTCAAGTTCACTTCGAAGTCCCGCCAACAGTTGATCCAATGGCTCATCAAGAATACCTGTGTCGGTGAAAAATGCGTCCGTGGTAGTCGAGAACAGGGGAAACTCATCCCCCTTATACTGTACCGTAATAGCTGGAAATTCGGTACCAGACTTCACTTCTGAGTTCTCGCCAGTGGCCGAATGATCGGCCTCTTCAGTGGTAACACCTTCATCGTTGTGCTCCTCAACTCCATCTTCAACCTTGTCGTGACCAGCACTCTTGGCCTCTTCGGCACTCACAATATCCACCTGGCCTGACTCAACTTCATCTGCCGCCGTCTCTTCAAGACTGACGGTATGTTCTTCATCATGACTTTCGCCATCTCCATAAGCGCTACCATTAAGCTCATCTGCAGCCGCGTTACCGTAACCGACCGTTCGGTTTTGTTCCGTGGCCGCTTCTTGCAACTCGTATTTCTCGATCTCTTTTAAAGAAGTATCGCGGTCTTCTGTCTGATCTAGACGCTCGTAAGGGGCATCTTGTTCAGACACATCAGCAGTGTCCCCAGAAACGAGCAGGGCATCTTCCGCAGTGTGTCCAGCTGCTTCCGATGTACCCGGATCTACTGAGCGGCCTGGGTCGTCTACAGCTGGGTCCTCGCGTGACCCGGTAGATAACTCTCCTTGCTCAGCCTGATCCTCGAGTTCATAGTCAATCTCATGTGCAGATGCATGGTCATCTTGGGCTGCGGTGTGGCCATGGTCATCTATCTCGTCTGAGATCTCGACAGTATCATCATGTTGTCCATGTGCTTCTTTGTTGAATAGTTGAGTTGCCTCTTGCGACTCATGCTTTTGATGTCCATGTGCTTCGCTCACTTCGTGATCCGCCTCGTCCAAATCGAGGGCTGTGTCTTCGACGTCATGCAGCTCAAAATCCACATCGTCACCCACGGTTCCGTTTGTTTGGTAGGCGCCATGATTGGCAGAATCATCGACATACTCCTGCATGTCTCTGTCCATCGCTTCGGTGATGTCGTTGTGCTTCTGGGGGTGTCCACCGTGAAGAGATGCCCCGTCATGTTGGTCAATCATATCTGTATCAAAGTCGATGAGATCTTCGTCAATATGGCCATCTAAGCCACCAAGTTTAGATGTGTCGACGTCCATCTCAATCCCCGCCATGTTCCGATCGCCACAGAATTCGAGGGTCGTACGCATGAAGGGTTATCGATTAAAGTCTGGGCTGGGGCTCGTAAGGGTCTCGAGAGATCGGAAGGAAATGTCTGGCTAGTCGAATAAATGGGTCTGCTCGTTTGGAAGCTGCAAACGCGATGCATTCAATCAAAGTCTTGATAAAGGCCGGATTGTGTGAATTGAGATTAAGCTTTGGATAGTATGCGACATTTGATCCTGGGCACGGTAGACAGCGTTGAAAGAATTCGGCACGTGAAAGACGTTGAGAGAAAGTTCTTGGGGCTTTGTGCAGTAGAAGAAAAGACAAGGGCGATGAAAGGTTGAGGAATGAAAGGAAGAAGACAGTGGCAGTCTGCAGGCATTCACGAGTGTTGTTGGTGAATCTCTGTTAAACGTGGATCCCTGGAAAGGCTGACTAGGCGGCAAGAGGCTGACGCTTACCGTAAACAGACTAGCGTATGGTAGTGGCATCTCCCTGGCAGGACCAGCCAGTGGCAGTTGAGGGCAGCTCATTCCTGCCCCACTGCATCTTCCAGGTGGCCGTAAGGGAGGTACGTACCTATCCACCTCCCACCGACTGCAATATTGGCCCGCTCCAGCTTTCCAGGGGACGAACAAGTTGGACTGGCCAAACGCAACAACTCTCATCTTGCCATCGCAATCACCAAACTCTGCTCGAATTAGCCCTTCAAGATGGTGCGCATTATCTACAGCTATGGTCGCCCTCTTGAAATGCTCGCTGACTTTTCTAGGTTGTCCTTGCGGCTTCGATTTGCACCCGTGGAGGGAAAGCTGTCCTCTCGAGACAGTTCCGCGAGATGCCACGATCGCGCATAGAAGCCCTCCTCGCCTCGTTCCCCAAGCTCGCCGATAGTGGCACGCAGCATACAACCGTTGAACAGGACAATGTCCGCTTCGTCTACCAGCCCCTCGATGAGCTTTACATGGTGCTCATCACCAACCGTCAGTCCAACATCCTCCAGGACATCGATTCCCTCCACCTCTTCGCTCAGGTCGTCACCAGCACATGCAAGAGCCTCGACGAGCGCGAAATTGTCAAGAATGCATATGAACTCCTCAGCGCCTTCGACGAGCTGGTCACCCTCGGATACCGTGAGAACCTGACCATTAGCCAAATCAAGACCTTCCTTGACATGGAGAGTCATGAGGAACGGATCCAGGAGATCATCGCACGGGTAAGCTAGCAATCGCCCTTCCCTAGCTGTTTTGTCAGCATTTGCACACCCTTAATTCTTACGCCTCTTTAGAACAAGGAATTGGAAGCTACCGAGGAGCGAAAACGGAAGGCCAAGCAGCTCGAAATGCAACGCAAGGACGCCGCCCGCAGCGGTCGTAGTGGTGGCATGGGTGGTGGCATGGGCAGTGGTATGGGCAGTGGCATGGGTGGCGGGATGGGCGGTGGAATGTCTCGATCTTCTGCCTATCCCTCATATTCCTCACCTTCGCAATCGAGCCCTGCCAACACCTACGACTCATACGAGGCTGAGAAGAACAAGTCGTTCAGCAAGTAGGTATCCCCTAACACCCACTTCGCCCCAGTGACTAACAAGCCCAGGCCCCTCGCTCCCAAGGCCAAGGGTATGCAGCTGGGCAAGAAGTCCAAGACGACGGATATGTTCGAGCGAGTGCGAGGTGATATGGGTGGT
This sequence comes from Fusarium staphyleae, assembly GCA_017140175.1. Classification (NCBI taxonomy): domain Eukaryota; kingdom Fungi; phylum Ascomycota; class Sordariomycetes; order Hypocreales; family Nectriaceae; genus Fusarium; species Fusarium staphyleae. Next base: position 28,647 of record JADDON010000215.1, read on the forward strand.
GAAATCGACGACTCACCCCTGGTTACCCCGGCACCTGTTCAGCACGTAGAAACCCCAGAGCCTCGCATTTCATCGACGTTGGATCGTGACGCTATCCACGTCACCGTGTCGGAGGCCATCTCTGCCAAACTGTCTCGCGAAGGTGCCGTCAACTCACTGACTATCACCGGTGACCTCACCCTTCGAATCTCGGACCCCAGCTTGACCAAAATTAAGCTTGGACTCCAGGCCGTCCCCTCACACGGAGCCCAGTTCCGCACCCACCCGAACGTCGACCGGAATTTGTTCAACAGCTCCAAGGTTATCCAGATGAGCAACACTGCTCGAGGGTTCCCCGTCAACAACGCCGTGGGTGTCCTGCGATGGAGGGCTTCTCCCAAGGTGGACGATCCCAGTGCATGCCCCATCACCTTCACCGTCTGGATAAACAAGGATGCGCACAAGTACAACATGACAGTCGAGTACGAGCTAACAGGCGGTGATGCCCTGACGGATGTCAGTGTCATCATTCCATATTCAGAACTGGAGCCTGTCATTACTAGCTTCGATTCTACCTATCACGTGTCGGGCGATGCGGTCGAGTGGTCCATTGGAAGTGTGGATGAGGAGAACCCTAACGGCTCATTCGAGTTCGAGGCTAGCTCCAACGATGAGAATGATTTCTTCCCCATGACTGTGCGTTTCAGGAAGTCTGCGCCATACATTGATGTTGATGTGAGTATCCTATGTGTCTTGACCTTTCTGCCAAACAACATGCTAATCCCCGTCCATAGGTCACTACCGCATCCCTTCTGGAAGAGGACGAAGAAGTGACATTCTCGAAGGAGATCAAGTGTCATGCAGACAACTTTTTGATTGAGTAGAGAGGGCATAAAGTTCATTGATCTTTATAAATTCCCCAGCATGAAGCTGAGCGGAGTCGGTCTAGAAAATGGCAGGCTACTATTACTATGTATTGAGAGTAGGGTGCGGAGGCCGGCATCGGGAGTGTCTCGGAGACTTAGAAGCTAATGGCGCAACGACAACATGGATCATTTACACGGTTTTGGTGATTGTATAGAATATATGCCACTTGTCATGCTTCATTCATATTAAACTAGTATTGTTTTATTGGATACGTTCGTTCCCATAGACGTCAGCAATAGGTAGGGCAGCTTCTACGTTAGGCCGATGGTGCACAGTAAATTCATTCCGTTTGCGCACGGCGTGCTACTGTTGACCCATACATCGGCGCTTGGCCATTAACTATCGTATGGGAAAGTACTCCGTAACTTAGACAAAACCTCACCCAGTTGAGCCAACGCGTTCATTTCTCAATCCCAAGCTACAGAAATGTTCATCCGGATCAAGATTGATTCGCAGTCTGGATCGGGATCCTAAAAGATACCATGGCACAGGGAAATCAGCTCGTGCTGTTCAGCGAGACCGAATACCAAGACAGGGCGCCCAATACTTACCCTGTGAGCTGTCCAACTCTAGATCTCTCGGCAACTTGGGATCCGGCAGACAAGAATATTCTCGTATACAGGCCACCCGGTCAGATAGTCTCCAAGATCCATCAAGTGGGCGCGCCTGGGGAGAAAGCCCCCGAGGCACAAGCAGTAACATGGAGATCAGATGGTGGGTTTCCTCTGTCCTGGGAGCTACCTGGGACTTGCTGCAGCTTGACATTGTGCTGATCAAGGTTCAACAGGCCAGTTTCTTGCCGTTGGGTGGAGTGATGGCTTCGTGCGACTAATGGGGCTCGAAAACAACAAGGCTGCTCACCATATCAAAGTGGGTGGATCGCCAGGAACCAAAATTACACATATCGGCTGGGCAAGCAACAGCATTGCCGACAAGATCCCAGACGCAGTATCTCGAGTGCTCAAGGATGGCTTGAGTCAAGAAGCATCGCTCAGTGGAACCAGTATCCCGCTGGACCTCCCACGCGAGCTGACCTTTTTGGAGGTTGATACAGCATTGCCCAAGATCAGCCCTCTCCCTGGCGGTAGTGCCGGCTCAGGGTATGTTAAAAACACTGCTCCTCCAGTATATGTTGGTCTAACGTGCTGTCAGGGAGGATGCCATGGTCTTCACGTTGCGGACGGGGATAGACTTTCTTTTCCAGACGCCGAAGCCGGACGAGTATGAGCAAGTCAACGTCATGATTATTGGGAGCAACGATGGGCAACTACAGCTCAGCATTCACGACTCCTTTATCATTGGTAGTTTCCAATGCCCCACGCTCGGTGGTTTATCAAGCTCCCAACTGGTTTTCCATGCATCGCATCCGCAGGTATCGACCCAGGCCCTGCTTGTGGCAGACAAGACAGATCAGCCAGAGGAAGTGCAGCTGGTTCCCATGGATCTGCCGTTTATCTCATCTTCACCCATCAACCTCTCGCTGTTGGCCTCCAAGCTGACAACTTTTCAAAAACTATTGAGGTATCTCAGGCAAGCGCAGCTTCACATGGTGGTCGAATGGAAGAACACTCGTGAGCTTCCTACGAGGTTCTTGCGGAGTATTGAAGGTGACCTGGAAAACCTGGAGACTGGTCCACGAGAAATTGTCCCTGCCCTCTACCACTTGGCAGTTACAGGCCATGCCTATGAGCCTGTTCGCGAGTGGCTGGTGGAGAGCCTCGCAGAGAGAGTAAGTAGTCCCAACGCCGTTGAATATGAGTACTAACAATGATTACAGGGTCACAAGCGTTGGGACAAAGCAGTAATGTCAGGGCTGGAGAATCTGCGAAACCTGGTACATGAGAACTTCCTCCCGGCTCTCGACCGCTGTGCAGTCATCCTTAGCAGGCTACGAGGCTTGGCCCAGTTCTACGATACCCGCGATGACATTGGCTTCTCGGCGGTGCAGATCACCCGCGTGATGGACATCATCAGTAGCCTGAGTCTTGTGGGCCACAAAATTATGATCCATGTCATGGACGAACTCGAGAACTTCACTGCCTTCTCCTCATGGCTCCGCTTTCAGATCGATCGTCTTGCCTCTTCCAGTTCGATGAACGAGGAGCTTACGGAGAAAGAGGCAACGATGGATACTGGAAAGGTCCTCACTTATATCGAGCATTATCTGACCGACAGTTCTCTCAAAGCCTTCTTTTGTGAGATATCAAAAGAAGACCACGAGGCAGACTGGGCACATATAGAAGGTGGGCCAAGTCTTCTTGAAGTGCTGGACAAGCAGCTGGCCAAATTGGGGCGTGGTGAACCCAGCATGAAGGCCTTGCCACGCGTTGATTTTCTTGTCACGTATGCGACGACCTGGGCAAACCGGATCTTCAAAGGTATTGCGGAAGCGAAGAAGCGGAGCGTTCGGCTTGGAAAGCCTATCAAGCTGTCCGTTGGGGATCCTATCTCTCGGATGGATATGAGGATGTGCAAGACTGGAGATCAGGTAGGTCGAGTCACTGAAGTACCTGTATATGTACTCATTTTTATGCTAGGACATGAGGATAATAACAGCTTTAACATCAAAGGAGACAAAGAGCCAAGGTATGTACATCGTCACTTCTTTACTACCGGTACTGACAAGCACCAGTTCACGTCTTTTGCGTTGGTATTGACATTACCAACGGTATCAGCGCCAATCGATCTCCTAAGAGCTGTTGTATAGATCTTGGTCACCGCACCCTCATTGACTTTAAATTCCTCAATGACCATACTTTGGTTGTCTTATGTAGCGAACCAGGTCAGTTCCAACTACACCGTACTCGACATTGGCAGCCAGTCTAACGATTAGGTAGACAATTCACTCAAAGTGATATGTGTGCCTGTTCAGCCAGACAAGCTGGCCTACAGCGACTACGATCACAGTAACCCCGGCGCGACGCCTCGCGCGGCAACCGACGGTTTTGTTACCTACACTTTCCCCGAGGGCCTAGTTCTCAGGCCCCTACGCATGGAAGTCTGCGACAGAAACGATGTGAGAGGAGAGATGCCTGCAAGGATCTGCTTGTTGGAGAGTAACCGGACTACGCTGAAGACGTTTGCCATCCCCGACTCTTCAGTTTGAACAATGCAGAAAGGAGTATTGTGAAAGGTAGATCGGTAAGGCGTTGGTTGGGTGGGATGCTATATCTGGGAGTGGAAGAGGACCAGCTGAGACAGCCCGAGGAGTGTTGAAAGCATTTCTTGATAATACGCTTGCATCAACTAATTTACAGGGTAGAAAATAAATACTGCCGTAGTTTTTCCCCGACACGATTGTCCGTCCGTCAGCTGCTAGGTGGCTGGTTCACTGCCGCGGCTTGGTAATGTCAAAGAACTCGGTCAAGCCCTCGACCACAGCCTCGACGTTCATGTTGACCAGCGGCATGCTGTCGTAAGAGTCCTCCTTCATTATAGCGACGAGGGCCAGGTAGCGGTCCACCTCGCGCAGCATGATGGGCTTGTTGCCGTCGTGCAGAACGAGGCAGCTCTCGGCCGTGTTGCAGCCAACCTGGTTCTCGATGGGGGTGCTCCAGGGCTCACCCTCGAGACGACGACGCCCGTCTTCGCTACGGTTCCAGGTGCCGTAGACCTCAGTTATATCGATGATGACGTCGATGTAGTCGCTGCAGATCTCGTAGCTGGCCATGTCTGCGGTGGCGCTGTCGGTAGCAATGTAGATCTTCGAGAGCACGTCGAAGAGGTAGGCCTTTTCGAAGCGGCATGTGCGGCAGAGGTTGGTGAGCATGGACTCGAGGGTGCCGAGGCGGGGGATGAGCTTCTGGATGACCTTTGAGAATGCCTCGAAGATGGAGTGATTGTAGATGGAGGTGAGGTGGAAGGTGACGGGTGCGTTCTCGAAGCCATGATCCGAAAGCTCATCCTGGATGCGGATGGTGATGTCGCGTTGGATGTCGAGCTTGTAGTCGTCCGAGAGGCCATCGACCTTGTGAATGAAGACCTCGATGTTGATATTGGGGTACGTGCGCTGGAGGAAGAGGATGGTTGTGTTGAGACGCATGACGGCCTCGAGGTAGTCGTCCTGAGCGTCGATGACCCAGATGAGGGCGCCGATCTCGCTGAAGATAGCTTCAATGTCAAAGCCGGGGTTTTCAAAGACATCAATCTGGCCTGGGAAGTCCCAGACCTGGAAATCCATGAACGAACTGGGTGAGAGAGGGCGATCAGCACTCTGCAGAGGTGGGATAAGGGATTGAGAGTAGGGGAACCCACGCCATCGAGTCCTTCTGGATGCGAGCCGTTGACTCGAGGAACAGGGTCTCGTTCGGAGGCAGCTTGTGAAAGACTACGCTCGAGATGGAAGATTTGCCGCTCCTGTAGCATGTGTCAGCGAAATGAGACTCTTCTCAACTTTCCGGCGCAGAACTGGAATACCACGTACCGTCGTTGGCCCATGAGCAATAACCGCGGCTTGCCCTTGGCGGCGACGCCAGTGCTGGGCCCGAGGGGGGCGGGTTTCGGGGCATCCTTTTTCGGTGCTTGGGCTCCTCCGTGTGACTGTTCATAGAGACGTTGAAGGTTTAGCTGGGCTGGACTGCTTCCGCTCGCGGCTGCGTCGTCTGCTTCATCTGAAGAGGAGAGCGCAAGGCTCCGAAAGGGTGGGCTAAGTGACATTTCTGTGAAGGGAAGAGTGTATAGAGTAAGGGGACGTATGTAGAGGGAGATTCGGGGAGGATGATTTGGTGTTGACGTTGCAGAAAGGTGAAGTTAAAACCAGTGAGAGGCGAAAGCTAGAGAGCTCTGTTCATGTCACTCGAACATGAGCGAGAAACTGATGTTCCGTGTAAAGAAATATCTGGTTCGAAGACAATCCATCTTTTGTTCCGCCTCCTTCATCTCTGCCTCATCAGGTGCTGCCAACTGGCGGGTATTGCTGTACCTGCCCGTCGATATCCATCTATGCCAGACGGACACTCTTGGACCCCTTTTGCGCCCAGGATAACGGTCAAGAAGACTGGTCTGTCCATATAGGGGTCTAGAGGGTAGGTGGTGGGTGAGGTAGGTATGTTGCAGAGCTCGGCTGGTTGTCGTGATATGCCCAGACTTTGGCTGACCCAGTCCAAAGATCCAACCCCTTAAGGCGCGATGATGATTCACACAAGTTCTGTCCGTGTACAAGACGCGTGTACTCTCTCTCTCTCTCGAGGTGACACAGACTCATCCGCAACTCGGCCTTACCAAGCGAGCCCATGTCAAGTCAGATGGAGCGAACCGCCAAACCTCGGTCTTGACCCGCCGTCGCCGATACTGTGACCGGCGTCACTACGAGCGTCGCCTGTAGACCGGAAGATAGACAGTGTGGCACTATGTATGAAGCTGACGCTCGCGAGGCTTCTAAAAAGCCCGTTGCTATATCGTGTCTCTGGTCACACGAGAGGTCAAGGGCTCACTCGAGACGCAGCTCACTTGAGCAAGAGGCGGAGGGAAGGGCCGTGACAGGGTATGACAAACACACAAACACGGTGATCGCACAGAAGTGAAATTATCTTACCTCCATCGCTTTTGTGAAGGGCGGCCCAGAGTCGTGAGGGATCCGTGCAGTGGCCCCCGAGGCTGATCAAGTTGTGAATGAGGCTGAGGCTGGGCTGGTGGCTGGGAACTGTGCGATGAGGTATCGACCAATGTATGGAGTAAGAGACTGACTGCTTGTTATGTTATCGACTGGCTGGTAGACAACGCGGAAAGGATCCGACAAGGCGGTTCATTCGTGCATCTGGGTGCTCTTATTTCTGGAGACACCAAGTATACAGCAGCGAGGCTCGTCGGAGAGATAGCTCGAGGATGTGATTGTTGTTGATGTATCGTGAACCGTCAGGTTGTGTATCATTGAGGGCGGGGGTCTAGAGCTACAGTAACTAACGTTAGCAGCTAGGTTTAGGTGATTAATGGCGCTCTTCCCGCTAAACGCCCCCCGCAACCCACTAGAGCCCGCTGAACCCCAATACAGATCTTGGTGCCAGTGGATGTGAAAGTCACGAGGTTTCCGCCTCTAAGCCGCTTAAGTTTACCCTGTAACTATGACTAATCCATCACCGAGGACAATATCTCATTCTTGCGCTTCAATTATATCACATATATCACATACAGCCGTGTTTCAATATTGTTGCATATTCCTATTGTCAAGACTGAGCTTGGTTCATTATCACCATAACCCGTTCCTCGACTCATAGACGATCTATGCTAGGGAATAAGGCCTGCATGAAACTTTTCCTTCTCTTCATCGTCTTTGATTTCTCTTTCCCTCCTCCCTCTTGATTTTCAGCTGCTTCTTTGCTCAGAATTGCCTGCTCAGTTGATGTGTGATGAGATGCGTCTTGTCCAGTGGATGCTGTGTCTGCAGTGGTTCTCCTATCGCGATACGCCTACAACCACAACCATTAGCAAGCAGACTACTACGATAACTTGACCAGGATATTTACCTTACTCGACCTTCGTTTCGGTGCCTTGACACTATGTCGACGCTCAGGCACGGTCTGCGCCTGCTCAATCTCCTCTGCGACCTCGCCCGCTACAGTCCTGCCCTTCCATCCTGCACACTCCTCGGGGATGGGAACGAACCTCAGGAGGCCTCTTGTTGCGGGAATCCCCAGAGCCTGCTCCATATGCCTCTGGAGTAACGCAACATTCCGCTTGTTGGTCGCCGTCTGTACATAGCACGCGAGAGCCTCGACCACCATGATATACGCTGGATCACAGCTCCCGCTAAACAGAAGGCATGCACCCTGCTGGAGTGTTACCGCGATGGACGACACTGGCCGATTATAGCGTAACGATAGGTGCTCTGAGAGCTCAGACACGAATGTGAACTCGTCGTTTACCTGGAACGGCTAGTTGTCAGACTGAGGCTTCTTGGAATCGAATGGGTTGGTTCCCTTACAATCACGTTGGTTTTGACCTCTGCCAGAACCATGGACTTGCTCCGCACTTGATCCCCCGGGTTGTTTATGTCCCTCGCCGCAAAAAGCTCTTCGGGGTAGTCACTCGGTCGCCTCGAAAGGTCTGGTAGAGATTGTCTCTTGGCTACCTTCACGACATTACTCGGAGGTGGATTCTGGACATCTCCCGGTAGTCGATGGTCACTTTCTAGGACAGGATCCAGACTAGGCTTGCTGAGTCTCGGTTTCACTCTTCGCTCACCCGAGGGGAGTCTATGTGTTGGCAGCGGTCTGGGTTCTCGTGTCAGTCGCTCCTTTGCGTCAGCAGTTTCCTTTGACCCCCCTCTGGGGGTCTGCGGGATGTTCATGACTGGTGCTAGGTGCATGGAAAACATCGAGTCTTTGAATGTGTCCGGTCGAAGAGCTCATAGCAGTGCTGGATACAAAAGAGACAGATGTGTGTGTGTGTAAGCTGATGCTCAGCATGGCTGGGCGTCAAAGCCCCAGAAACACCGCAGGACTTCTTGTATTTCCATGTCACTGTTCTACAAAGACCACACACTTGCACAGTATAGGTCCTCGACGGCCAAGGCGAGGTGTGGAATATCGTGTTACAGCACATGCAGGCTGCCTCCAGTTTCTCCTTGGTCATCTAAACATGAAACCATATGGTTACTCAGCTGATTGGTCAAGCATAATTCCTCGATATCTTCTCTTGCCGAGATCAAAGGGTTGCTTTGGCTCTTTGGGGTTTCTTTTGTTCAAGTTAGTCTGGATATACTAGTTAAGCTGAAAGTCACGGAACATCGTCGTGTTACATCGACCATATAAGCGATCCATGATGGAGAAACTAGGTACAAGGGGCCATGGCACATTGCGGCCTGACCCGCTGGGTTCTGGACCCGATGCCCTAACTACGGACTCATGGGTTGGATATCCGACTGTCGTTCGGTTTTGTTTTTTTCGGGCATCATTTGCAATTTGCCCTGTAGCTACTGACGCTCATCGTCTTGGCAATATTGAGGTTTATGGTGTGTCTGTGAGGCGACCTACCCTACACCATCTCATCGGAGGAATGTGGGAGCCTACAACGCCAGAGGCGGCTGTCACTCGAACGCGTGATGCACTATTGACTTAGTGAACTAACTAAAAGAGAGGCACCCAGACTGTCGGAATGCTACATAGTAGTAGGGGCGTGACTGGGAAGCCCGACTCGAATGATCAAGGGGCGTTATTCGTGTGTCTCGGCCAACGAGCATGTACAGTATGTCAGCGCACAATAACTAATAGCTACTCCCTACTCCATAAAGAGGCCAGGTTTTGCTGTGATTACTTATTCAAAAAAGTGACTCATCAAATTCATCCCGAGCCTAGACCCTGCAGCTCCAACACAAATTATGAGCCGAGCGCCAACAGAAACCATCCAAGAGTCTCGAACCTCCCCTCCCCCGGGCCTTTTCTTACTTTCTACTCCCGTACCCCGGCCACTCTGGGTCTCCATCCCACTTCTCCCTCCATCCCTTTCCGTCACAATCATGATCCCGCCGAACTCGCCAGGATGACCTCGACCCGGGGCCTTGGAACCGTCTCCGAATAAGTCTAAGACATGGCCGGGCTTCCCGCCTTGCGTCCGGGCCCACGTGTGGTCAGGTTGGCCTGTCTCTCCAGGCTGAACTGGTACGCCGCCAACCCCAGGATGATTGCCTCAAGGGGTACTAGCATGACCGAGAGGGCTACGCCGGCCCGGCTCTGCTTGCAGAGGGTACCGAAGTGTGGCTGCGTAGTCATGGCTACGTCTCTCCATCGGCACGTCCAGCTCTGGAATGAGTCGGTCGTGTTGGACGCGTTAACCGCATAGAAGAAGGACATGGCGATTACGGCAGCGACGAGGGCAATGATTGGTGGTGCGAAGCCGACAGTCATTTTAACACCAGTATTGGTGCGGGCCTTTGCTCATCATCAACGTTAGTCTCGAGACGAAAAAGCAAAGCGCACGGGGGGGAAGTAGTTGTATGTGTGCGGGAGCCTGAGCCTTACCGCTGGGACCTTGCCGGCGACTAATGAAGAGACATTGGCCACAATCACCAGGACGCTTCCGACTACCAGAGCCACCGTTGGGCGAAGATCAAAGTTGGATGGCCACAGTGGAAGCAGGTAATCCGCGGGCACATGTGTGGCGTTGTAGACAGCCATGGCATCTGCTGAGACACCAAGGATGGTGATGGCGGCCGCGAGAGCAAGCACCGTCAGACCTGACTTGGCGCTGTTGATCAGACGGAGCGTGCGGAGCTTGGTCTCGATGCCGATGTCTTCGACATCTACCTCAAAGTTGGAGGTTGCAATCTCCGTCTTGGAGTTGTTAGACATGTTGGTGAGCGTATGATCCATTGCGACAAGGCGGGTTGACAAAAGGCAGAAGCGCTATGAACAAGAGACAGAAAAGAGGGCAAAAGGGAAAAAACCGGAGACCTGCCGGTGAGAGAAGAGAGGGACGAGACGAATTCAGAGACAAAGAGAGAAAAGGGAAACCAGACAGGAACGACGAGACTCTTGGGACTTGATTTGTGAGAGACAAGAGCTGTCGATCGGTCCGTGGGGATCACCAGCAGAGATATACATGTTCTGGGAAACCGTCAAATGCTACTTGACAACATCGCAACGGCGTCTAAGCGACGAGCACCAGCATAATAACGTTGGAGAGACCAATGGGAATCCGCAAATGTTGGTGATAGAGCGAAGCGCTCATGCAAGTAATGCAGCATACATACATAGTTAACTAGGCGCGGCGCTCGAGTAGGTGGGAAGTTGACTAACTAGAGAGATTAGCATTGAATGGTATTTTGTGATTGGCCGAACGATCGGGAGCCAGAGTTGTCGTGGTTGTCGATGGTGTTGCGCTGAGCGCTTAGAGCGTAGGCTAACCAATCACGAGCAGGCTAGCTAAGGCCTCTCTGAGGGTTGACACGGCATCTATTTTAGTACCTGTCAATCGATGGCGCGAGCGGTTATGTACAGTCAGTTAGTGCTCGGGTACAGAAAAGGGTCACTGTACTGTAGAAGAGGCCGGTGGCTGGCGGCTCTTGGGTTGATTCGGCTAATGGGATCAAGAAAGCATTATTCCTCCGTAGTTTGTATGGCATCGTATCACATGACCGGGCACATGACTCGACTTGTACAGTACCATGTTTCGAGCACCAGCCACAAGCGGGGGTCTGAAGGCTTATGGGGAAGGTGCAAGCAAGTCTTCGGTTGTTTGGTGCCAGCTGCCTGTCAAAAAGGAAGCCACCATGTGGACCCCGAAACTCTTCGGCCTACTCCGTACAGTACGGAGTACGTAGTAGGCTTTCTCATCCCAGCAACATGATGATTCGACCAGTTCTCGATGCAACGTTCTTTTCAGCTTGCGGGGACTAGCTAACTATTCCGAGACTACGACGGATCAGGGGCTACAAACCCGCGAGTCGTCGTTCAGCCACGAGTGGGTGAGTACCCGAGATGAAGGCCTGTCGGCTTGCTTTTTCCTTTGGTTTGCCGGCATCAATTGAGGAGCAATGAGGCTGGCCAGCTTTGCTTCTGCTTGAACTCTTCAGGGCGCATCAGTGAGGCTACCAAGGGCAGGCATTTTCCCTACAGGACATGCAAATCTTCGATGCTGGCATGTGCCAAGAAGGTTCAGTCAGGCTGGGTAGCTCCATGGTGTTTTGACGACGAGATGGACGTCGCTGGCTGGCCTTGCTTGCCAGGCGCCACGGATGATCGACAGTAGCGTCCGTGCCGGTTGTGGCTAGGCCATGCAAACAGACAAGGACGGGCATCCAACATCCAACATCCAACATCTAACTGGCAGCCAGCAGCCAGTATTCAGCATCCAGCATCCAGCATCCAGCATCCAGCCAGCATGCAGAATACGATGTTCACGACGCGCAGCAGGGTCAAGGGCTTCTCGAAAGACCGAGGATTCGGATCCCAGCATAAGGCAATGGACCCGGCATTTGCACGTTTGGGTGCTTAGACAAGGTCATTGGCGGACTCGAGAGCGGCCGTCCGTCGTACGTACCCCGTTCGTGCACCAAAAGTTTACCCCAAACTTGGACAGCCCCACCCGGTCGACAATGGCTCTTCGGTCTAGAGCCAACCCGAGGACAGGAGCCCAATTACTGGGGATCTACTCCGTACTGCTCGCTCGCAGCAACAAGAGACAATACATGGCAAGACCGGCAGCGAAAACATGTCCAATTGTCATTGAGCCCGTCTGATGGGGAGCCTTATGCAATCTGTGATGTCCTGCAGCTGGAATCCCGCACCAACAGCGTACGGGAAGAAACATGACGATTCAGGACCTTGCTTTCCGCCTCGCTGATGATCTTGAGGCGAACAAAGTTATCCTCGGCGGGTCCTGTCATTGCTGAGGGCTATACTCCGTCTCAGCTGGCATGAATAGAGTTGAGTCTCTTGGGTCAATGCCGAGAGTTGACAAATACTCATAGGCCGCCTACCGATACAGTAATTACAACTTGTCCTTGCGCCGGGCGCTATGAACGGCATGTGGATCTCATAACCCGTCAGTCGCATGTCCCACACCGGCCGGAGAGAGCGAGATGAAAGAGGACAAAGGAAGCGGTGCTAGTGTATATCAAGACACCCCTCGGGGTCCAGCAAGACCCATTTCAAAGATATGGCTTTGGTTTGACCAACGAATGTTATACGCATGCTTTCAACAGGAGACCAGTCCACCGAGGGATCATGGGCATCTGTGGTAATGCGACAACGACGACATAGTGGGCATCGGCTCATATGTGATCACCCAAAGGCTTGGATTAACGGCGAAAGCGCTATCAGCGCCATGCAGCGGCTTATCCCTCGTCGGGTCGACAAGGGCATCGGAGAGAAATCTAACGCAGCAATGTCTCAAAGGCCTGTCCTTGGGGCAGGTCTTTAGTCTAGAGGGCAGGGATTATAGACCTTGTCCAGGAACAGCAAATGCCAAGACGCCCTGGGATGAGAGGAGTCAACGATTAAACAAGAGACATAAACAACATTTCAGAGCGCACAGACTGGCAAGCTTGTGTGAATCTTGAATCCCAAGATCGAAGCTCAGTGCAGGCCCGGCTCTCTCCCTCGCGCGCGCGGCTGAACAAGCGAGCCGTGGATTGACAGCCAGCAACAACTGCATGGCGGCCCATGCAAGCGGCCCTGGCTCAGCCACAGACCTGCATCTAGGATTCGCATTAGGCTCAGAGCGGCTTGACTAGACGATAACACGCCCGTATGCCCCGGCTCTCCGGACCCAAGCAGTCGGTTCTCGTCCGCGATCCTAGACAACCTTGGGACTCGAAGGATCGGGTAATCAGGCAAGATTCGAGGGCTTACGGCGGGCCTCTTTTTACTTTCTTTTGTTGTTCGAGGCTCTAACCCATCAACACGACAGGCTTGGGGGCTGACCAAATGCGCGATGCCGGGTCTTTTCCATATTGGTATGGGTCTGGGTCTGGGTATGGACATGGGCGTGGGCGTGGGCTTGGGCTTGGGCGTGAGCCATGGATGAAGCACTCCCTCGAGTCCCTCCATCGTCATATACCGCCCACTCGCACTCATTGTTTGATTATATTAGTGTCCCAAGCCAGCCCTGCCCCTCCCTCGGACAGCTTCCTCTCCATCATTCAGGTGCCTACTTGACCATACGATATATATACACGACGCTGCTCGTCCATTCATCCACTCACCTCGACGACTCCGACCCGGCGAGTACCCTCTAATTGATACGATATAACCGCATTCAATCCAAGGCAAACAATGTCCTTTGGCTTATCTTCTCCCTCACGGCCGCCCGCCGACACCTTTGTAAGTCATTCGCTCCGCTCATGTCCGTGACCAACAGATACTGATCCTCCTGTAGCAATACTTTTGCCGGCTTCCCACCGAACTGCGACTCAAGATCTGGAACTATAACCTCCCTCAGACTCGTCTCGTCCCTCTCCGATGCGGCTCATCATGGCCCGGCTGCGCAGACTCGCTCTCCTGGACCGGATGCACCTCGTCCGCCCTGATTCCCGCCAACCTCCATGTTTGTGCCGAGTCCCGTAGCGAGACTCTTAAGCATTATCCGCTCCAGTTCGGCTTCGCTCGCGGGCCCGGCCAGGTCTTTTTCAACCCGCGGAACGATATCCTCTACTTCGGCCCTCGCGAGGGCTACATGGCCGCCGACTCCCAATTCCAGACATGCATGTCTATGTGTGACCCGGACCAACTCGCCGCCGTCCGCCGCCTCGCCATCAACGACGCACTCTTCTGGATCGACACCACGTACCGCTCCATGACCGCCGCCAGCCTCACTGTTGAGCTGCTCCGTCGCATTCATGCTCGCATGCCGGGGCTGGAGGAGCTCATCTTTGTACCCCGCGCCGAGGAGGACTCCGTGTCGGCTTGCTACGTCGAGCCCACCATGGTCTACGTCCGCATGGCCCGCCAGATCCAGACTGCCTTTGCGACCCTGTGCGAGCAGACTCCCCACTGGAAACCCCCGCGCTGGAGGATCCTGCCCTTGAGTGCGTTCCCCAAGCCCTTTACGGGTATGGGCGTTGCTTGAGGATAGGATTGAACCATGTGTTTAAGACGCACATGAGCAACCGACACACATATACGCATTGTCTTTGCTCCCAGAAAGTGGCGCAACCGGCTTTCAGGCGGATATAAGACTGCAGCCTCGGTTCATACTTGAACAAGGCTTTCCTGGACATTGAGCGAGCGAATGCGCTACATACCGATACCCTTCAAGCGCCGCTTCTCGCCCACCGACCGGGCGGATAGATTCCATAAGACACCATTCTGGGTCGTCAAGAATCAGTCACTCATTGCGCGTATCCACGCGCTAGTTAGAACGGCAATGCCATATCCCACCACCGTCACCGCCCGTGATTTGGTGTTCACAAGCAACCCCAAACCCGGAGCATTTTTACCTCAGATATACATAGAGGCGCTATTCTAGACGGGGGGCACAGGCTCGCAAACCACTACATCTCCATCTGGCAGAAAAGAAAGAACCCCTTGCCCCCGCTAGAGCCTGTGCATCGACAGCCGCCTATTGCAGAGGGCTTGTAATACATGAGAGAATAGTGTTGTATTCCGTTGTTAACGAGGAGTTTAATGGAGTTTGTGACGAGGAAGGGAACAGCAATGGACAGAGATGTTTGCTACATGTCAATCGTGTAAACATACTTGTATAATCAACTATACCACAAAGAGCTATGAGGCTACCAGACGCCAATCCATTAATGCATGTACAACGGACATACCGTCTTTTCTTCTTCATGAATTCATTCATTCATTCTTTGTCGTGTGTTCCTTCATCTGCTTCCTTTGTACATCCACCTGGCATCATGTCGAGTCCGCGTCCCTGATCTGGAACACGTCGTATATCTGGAAACTTGGGGGCCGGCAAATCTCATCTCATACCGTATCGCGCTGCGGGGCGAGCAGATGACATGGTGCAGTGTCACCCTGACCCGGCCGGAACCCGTTTCTCGACTACGTCCATTGCCTCGTCACCGCTGGTTCCTAGGCCTATGCCTTTCCGACGGCCCCTGACCAGCGCCTCAAGTGCCCGCCCTACAGACGGCATGTCGCCGAGCATGGTGATGTGGCCGCGCTCGGTGCAGACCCGCCCCCCACGAACGATAGAGTAACCGTCCGGAAGCATGGCCTCCTTGGCCAGGGTGACGCCGTCACCCGGGCGGAAGAGAAGATCGTCATAGGCGTCGGCGCAGCGGATACCATCGCGGTTGGTGACCTGAGCTGCGTACACGGTGGGGATACTCTTGCCGTATAGCACGGCGTGAGGAGGATATGCGTTGGCCTCTTGCAGCAATGGCGAGTGGGCAAGCTCGGAGCGGAACCTGCGGATTGTGGGGAGAATCCGTGTGAGATACTTGAGGTAGCGCTCCCGTTCAGGGTCCGAAGGCGATGGCTCGTCTACATGGGCGCCGCTTCCGTTGAGTTGGGGCGCGATAGGGTTCCGGTCCCGGGCCACTGTCGTCGGAGAGGGGGGTTGCTTTTCACTCTTACTGTCTGCACGAGCGCGCAGCGAGCTCGGCAGAAATGACGAGAATGATGAGGAGTGTTGCCGATTGTACGACGGAAGGGTCGCCTGCATGCATGGGCTCAGATGCCACTTGATCCATTCCTGCGGGTTGTAAAAGTCGATAGGGTATTCCTCGCCCGTTGTCTTGTCCACGAAGCAGAACCCGTCCTCTGGCAAGAAGACAAACGACGTCCGCATGCTAAAGTTGACACTAGCGGTGAGGAGCTTCTCGTTTAGGAGAACCACGTCTCCGTTACGCAGCGGGTTGAGGATGTTGATGCACCGTTGCGGCGTGCCACAGTACAAGACCCCAGAGAAAAGGTCGGGCCGTTGGTTTACAGCGTGCCGCGTGATGAGGCCGCCTAAGCTGTGAGCGATGACCAAAGCCCCGCGAGACTCTGCTGACGTTCCTGGTTGGTTCGAGGGAAGCCTTTGAAGATATTCTTGCAGTTTGCGAGACAGTATATGAGGGCTTAGTCGCCAATCGTACCCGTAATCCCATATACGCAGTTTGCCTGATCTAGCGTTCTCGCAAGACCGGAGCTTCTTGATAAACTTCCGGGAGATGTCAACCGGCCCGATGTGCTTTAGCATTCCGTCGGCTTTGATAGTCTCCTCCATCCGTTCCTCATCCTCGTCCTCCAAACCGACTTCCAGGTTGACCTTCCGCATATTTAGCCCGAGCTTTACAGGGGCCCAAACTTGCTGATGAGGCGCCTCAGCAGATCGTAAGATGGATCCTCGATAACCGCCCATGATAACCAGATCACCTGTGAGATCGTCCAGAACCCGGTCGAGAACAGTAGACCCATCCTTTGAACTCGTGTTGGCTTCCTTGGAAAGACGGCTGTTAACCCCCGTGGCGTCAGCTGAGGATGCTGCATTGAGAGAAAGGGTCGATCTTCTAGCCTGGCTGTACAGTTTGGGTAGATTAGGCATCTTGAAATTTGGAACATCAGGAAGGCTGTCTTTGAGCGCCATGAATCGAATGTTGACCATTTCTCGAACATCCTGGAAACGATCGTCGTCGTCAAAGGACGAGGCGCGAGATAGGCTGTGGTAGAGGAGGCTATCATCGGAAGTCACCCGGCGGAGTATCTTTGGACGAGAGGCAGAGGTACCCCCCTGGAGCGGAGCAGCTGCTCGAGCCTGGTGTGGAGAAGGCCTCGGCCTCGCCTGTGAAAAGTTCTGTGAGGTTGAAGGGGGCCTGGACGACTGAAGACGGGCTGCCGAAGATGACAGAGTGGGAACGCTTGATTCGCTCACATTGGGCTTGTCGCTGGAGTTTGAGAAGAACGAGCCTGAGATAAGATGTGTCGATGGACTGAGAGAGGGCCAAGCTTTCTGCAGCCTTCTCAATGCTTCCTGTCCCGCCGATCTTGATCGATTCCTGGCCGGACCCAGAGCGTTCCCCAAGATACCCCCAGACGCTCTGCCTGAGGGTTCCTTTGGCGCTGATGGTTTGGGTCTGGCTTGCCACGGCGACGGCAGAGATTCCCTCATCGGCTGAGGTGCCTGCAGCTGCCCTGAAGATCCGGTTCGAGGAGTACTCTGTGGTATCCGAGGTGTTGTCTCAGGCGAAGACGACAGCTCTGGGCTGGTGTCACCATTCCCATGCACAGGCGCATCCAATAGAGCACCGCCACTTCTGTCCAATGCCAATGCCTTCTCAATGGCAGGGGTATTCTGAGAAGTCAGATGCCTTGCGGCAGCGCTCAGAGCGGGCTGTAGGATGGCCTCGGCCTCATCTTGATTGTGAATGATGGGATCATCATCTTGGATGTCCAAGGGGTCCAAGAGTTGGGGCTCAAGAACGGGCTGTGCCTGAGGATCCATTGCCATGGTTTATCTAATCCTGAACTGGACGGACGAGAAGCCAAAGAAGAGGCCAAGACGCCGATTCCGTGATGGAGTGTCACTATCCAAGGATGGATGATGTGCTGAGATATAGATATACTGGCCCGACTAGTGAGGACGTGTAGGTGAAGAGAAGAGACATCAAGAAGCGCAGAAAGAGGAATCGGCAGACATGTCTCTATCTCCCTCGGCCAAAATGACGGTGGAACTCGAGGAAACGGTCGGAGTTGAGAGATATAAAAGCTTGTGAAGGGTAAGGATTGAGCGGAGGTTTGCGCTTACCCGGATCATTCGGGGGTGTATGGACCCAGGGCTAAAAGCAGGTGTTGTTGTGGTAGGTCAGGTCGTAAGCTCGTTAGGGGATGTTTTGGTGGGTAGAAAAGTTGGAGCTGAGACGAGTAAAACCGGCCGCGGCTCGAATTTCGAGAATTACGAAGAGTGGCCTTTTCCATCATCAAGGATGAGACAAAGTGGTCAATGCCTCCAGGCACGAGCGCGGATCGCCGCTGAGCTGATGAGGTCATGGTGTAAGCGATGAGCGGCGAGCTCGGGGTCGAATGGGGTCCGAGAGGCGTCTGGGGAATCAGCGCTTGGGTTCTGGAGGCTCTTTTTGGTTGGTTAGTCGCTGACACATTTGTTAACATCGTTAACCGTTGTCTCTGTCTGGGTTGAAGAGTTGGCTGCTGTTGGATGTTATCGTCAAGTCGGAATTAGGCAAAGTGCTGCGACTGTCAGGCCGATTTCTGTTTTTGGTCTTGGTACCTCAGGGGCCAAGGCTGCCAGATCGTCGCCCAGCCTGGGATGCCTGACCAGGAAGGAGCAAGGGCAACGGGACAATTCTGCTGAGATGCATGTGATTATGGATCCCTCAGCCATTAATTACCTGACTCGAGGTGATCTCCATCTTTCCACATTGTACTCCGTAGCTCGGTTATTATACCGAGGCCCTTTTACGACAAGACAAGTAAATAATTACATACATAATACTTCGTACTCTGTACTCCGTATCCCTAACTTGAATGCCATTGTCGGTGATACTGTTACATCTGCTACTGTACTAGCTGGGTGTCCCTTGCAGACCATGTGGGGGCTACTTGCAGCCTCATTGCATCACCTCACACCGACCACCCTCAGCCTCAGCCTCACACCAGCCACCCCGCACACCACCAACGTCCATCGGCCCCGGTGTCCCGGCCCCGACCATCACATCATATTCTCCAGCTGCTGTACGGATACTTGCTTGTAATTAGCCATTGAAGCTCTCACACCTCCTCCGTCATGTCCACCTTCGAACCTCGGACGCCCTACTCGGACGACGAGATCAAGGCTCTGTATCCGCCTCAGCTGCGCCTCCAGCTCGTCCAGATCCTCCTGCGCCATGGCGAGCGCACCCCAATCACCGCCCGCTTCCACTCCGCCGGCCTTCCTCCGTTCTGGCCCTACTGCTCCGCCGCCCGCCGCCTCACCAGCGCCATCCTCGACCCTTCAGCCGCCACCTCCGATGTCGACCCTGCCGATAACCCGGGCCTCACTGCTCTCGAGTGGAAGCGCCGTCTAGAGACCTTTGGCCCCAACGACACCCCTGTTATAGCTGCCGGCCGCAATGGCGAGCTCGATGCCATTTGCGACATGGGCATGCTGACTGATCGTGGCCGCGAGACTACCTATGCCCTGGGTCGCCGTCTTCGACATCTCTATATTGACCAGCTCCGCTTTCTCCCAGAGGACCTCGCATCTGAGACCGATACCGCCTCTCTCTACCTCCGTGCTACTCCTATTCCTCGCGCCCTCGAGTCCCTCCAGCAGGCCTTCTACGGCCTTTACCCGCCCTCCGCCCGCGCCGCGGGCCTTCATCCTCCAACCATCCTTACCCGATCCCCCGCTGACGAGACCCTCTTCCCCAACGATGGTAACTGCCGGCGCTTTGCTGTTCTCGCCCGCGCGTTTGCCCAGCGTGCCGCGGATCGTTGGAACGACACAGAGGAGATGGCCTACCTGACCAAGCGTCTCGGCCGCTGGATGCCCGAGGACAACCCCCGCGTTGCCGTGGACTCACACCCCCGTCTCAGCGGTATCATGGACAGTATGAACGCTACCAAGGCTCACGGCCCGGCGACTCGCCTCCCCGACGAGTTCTACGACCCAGAGGTCAAGCGCATCATTGAGAAGATTGGCGTCGAGGAGTGGTATGCCGGTTACAAGGAGAATAAAGAGTATCGCACATTGGGTATTGGCGGCCTTCTTGGCGACATTGTTGCTCGTATGGTCGGCAGCACCGAGCACTCGGCCGCCGATGGACAGTACGAGCTGGCCGTTACCTCTAACCCTTCCACCGTGCTCCCGCACGTCCGCTTTGGCATGAGTGGCTGTCATGATACCACTCTTGCCGCCACCCTCGCCAGTCTGGGAGCTTTCAACGAGGATGCCTGGCCTCCCTTCACCAGTCACATCGCTATCGAACTCTTTCGTCATGTCGACCAGGGCGCAACACCTCCGCCGGCGCCCAAGTCGAGCGGTCTGCTTTCATTCTTTGGCTGGGGCAGCAAAGGAACCTCCGTCGCTGGTTCCCCACCACCAGGCATTGGTCGCAAGAAGACCCCCGACCTGAGCGATGACGAAAAGGCTCGCTTGAAGGGCTACTACGTTCGGCTCAGGTATAACGACCGTCCCGTCTCCGTTCCTGGCTGCAAGCCCGCTGGCAAGCACCTCGACGGCGATGAGTCCTTCTGTACCTTGGTAAGTTGCCCTATGTACCAATTCGGCAAAAGTCGTTGCACAATTCTTACAATGCTCTGTACAGGAAGCGTTCAAGGACATCGTTGACAAGTTCACACCTACCAACTGGAAGCAACAGTGTCGCGCCAATATCAAGGAGCCTGCATTCCCGTCCAAGCCCGAGCCAGCAGGTTACTAACTAGAAGCAAGAGGCGTGCTAGAATAGAAAGAGTATCTGGTTTCTGCATTGGAGTTCAGGCGTCTATACTGCCAACATAGATGATAATGAGCAGTGGAACTGGATTAGATGATGCAGCATAAGAGGCATTTAAACTACAGAAGGCCGTGTAATTGCACAAGAGATAAAGGCACTACAATGATAGCCTGGAACGAATCTATGTCACGGTGAACGGGAAGCAGCATTTTTATGATCATATCTGATCTGCGTTGAAGACTGAAATGCCTAACCCGACCTAAGACTCCGCAATAGACATAAACGCAGTGATATATCCTTTCATCCATCCCAAGCTGAACCCCCTCCAGCACCATCTCGTCTCATCTCAACCATGAGAACCCTTTGCCGTAAAGGGAGTATTAACCACAAGTCTCTCCCTCCTCAACGCTCTCTTTGACGAGCGTAACTCTAGGAACAAGACAAGCGTCCAAAAAGATACACTGAAAGGGTAAATTATCAAAGAAAAAGGGAAAGTAAAGAATGAAGGTTTATAAATCCCAAGCATGAAAGGACAAGACACATAATCCTTGTGCCGATTACAACGTTTAAGCAAGTTTTTTTCCGTTCATTCTCGTCTGTGCGAAAACTGAATGTGTAAAGATGCACAAGCGTCATTAGTTAGCGACCTCTTCCTCAACCCATCCATTCAAGCCTCCTTGAATGGCAAGGCCAAATCCGGATCCCATACCGCCAAAGCTGGCCTGGTAATGGTGGCCACGTCGCTCATTCTCGGCTCCGGGAACGCCATGGGTGCTGTTGCCGCCATTCTCAAACCCAGGGGCAAGCACAGGAAGGCTGACCGCCCGGTTATGCTGGCCACGAGGACCGGGAGCTAGCATACCACCAATGGTTGTGGCGCCGGAGGTAGCACCATTGACCGGATAGCCATTCGAGATGCTTGCCGACTGACCGTGCCCAGACATTGGGACCTGCTGAGGGACATCGAGGCCGAGTTCGCTGGGGGAGGGCTGTGCCGTTCCGAATAAAGCGCTTTGCTGAGCAACAATCTGCTGTTGTTGATGGTGCTGCTGTTGATGAGCCTGTTGAGACACTTGGTTGAGGTACACGGTGAGGGGGTTGCTCTGGGCGTTGAAGAGAGCGGCTGACTGCTGGGGAGTGTTGCCGTTGGTGGGAGAACCGCCATTTTGAGACCCGTTAGGCGCGGGTGATGTGACGCCGTCTCCGCGTGGAGACTGTGACTGCTGCATCTGACGAGGAGGGTTGCCGCATCGATCCTTGCCAAAGTTGACTTTGAACTTCCTGTAATCCTCCCTTCCACGGATAGCCTCAATGGCCTTGATAGCGTTGGCGATGTTGGTGAAGTTGACAAAAGCGCAGCTCTTCTCTCGTAAAGTGTTGACGAGCTCAATTTCACCGTACTCGGAAAAGTCCTGTCGAAGCCGCTCCTCAGTCCAAGTCTCGTCGAGATTACCAATGTAAACGTTTCGGGAAGCACCGCCGCTCACTGCCAAAGCGATGGCCGGGGGCAGCGCACCGGAGTGCTTACCCCAACCAATCTTGAGGCGTCGGTTGTGGATCATCAAGCCTTGAATATTGCTGAGGGCATAGAAAGAGGCAGCAGCAGTAGGGTCAATGAAGGTCACGAAGCAGATGTGCTTGTCAGGGATGTAACGAATATGATGCAGAAGACCGCCCCTGACCACGTTGCAGATCTCCTCAACCGTCGTTTCGGGATGGATGTTGCCCAAGTAGATGGTGCGGTTGCCGAGGTTGTTGATGCCTCCAGCAGTGGTAGCAACAGCAGCGGCAGCAACGGACTGCTGAGCCAGAGCATTTGAGATCAAATCGCGGTCAGCGCCTGTGAGCATGTGAGCGTACCCAGGAGCGATACCAAGGTACTGCGCTGCGTTCTGCTGCTGCGTCTTGGAGACGTAAGCGCAGCGGTCCTTACCATAGTAGACGCGGCGAGGAGCCTGCCACTTCGGCTCCTGGGGAAGCTGAGAAACAGCCTTGATAGCGTTGGCGATTGAGAGGTAATGAACAAACGCAATGCTCTTTTCGCGAACAACCTTGATTGTGTCGATGGCGCCAAACTTGCCTAGGTCCTCACGCAACTCCTCATCAGAAACCTCTTCGGGCAGATTGCCAAGATAGACGTTGCGAGAAGCACCCGACTGCTGGACAGCCAAAGCAACGGATGTCGGGACCTGGGAAGGCTTACCCCAGCCAACCTTGATGTCTTGACCCTTAATGCATAGCTTTTTCAAGATGGCATCAGAGTGGAAGTGGGTTGCGGAACTGGCATCCAGGAACGAGATGAAAGCACAGTTCTTATCCGGCAGCAAGCGGACCGACTCAATTTGGCCACTTCGAACGTGACCAAGAATCTCCTCAGCTGTAGTGTCCGGAGGGATGTTTCCCAGGTAGACAGTTCGGCTGGTTCCTGTGACAACGCCAGATCCCATGGAAACGGGAGAGGTAGGAGGCATGGGTGCCTGCATGCCGAACCCGCCCGTAGGAGACTGAGGAGGATAGAACTGAGGAGCCCCGTAGGTTGATGGGGAAACTATGCCCTGGTACGACTGAGGCGAGATGCTTTGCTGAACCGGACTCGAGATGCCATTCTGCTGCTGGTGGTTGTTTCCTTGCTGGGCCTGCTGGAATCCAGGGAGACTCTGAAACTGAGGGCTGGCAAAGGCAGCGGGAGTGCCAGGCTGGAAGGGACTGCCGAGCAACAGCTGCGAAGGCAGAAGGGGAGTGAACTGCATATCAAATGCAGTGCCGGGAGTAGTCATATCTGCTCCATGGTTGGAGAGCTGCTGGCTCATGGGTTGAGGCTGAGGCTGGGTGTTGATCGACGGGATATTGCCTCGTCGAGGGTGTCGATCAGCGAAGCCCGAGATGTTGGAGTTGAAGGCGCCATGGGAGAAACCAGTATCACTGTTGGAGGGCTTGGAAGCGTGTCCGAAGCGATTGGCAGGGCCACCATTGGGGGCGCCTTGGCCGACGGGTCCATTGAGGTCTTGCATACCGAGCAGATGAGGGGGGACGAACGAGTCCCGCCCGACGTGCGATAGTACAGCCGTTTTGACGATTACTACGTGCCCAGGTAAGGCACGGCGTGAAATCAGAAGATGGGCCGGCTGAAGAGTTCAGGCGGTCCGAGTTCCAGGTCACTGGCTGCTTAGCAAGACTTGTATATCAGGAGAAGATGTATAAACCGCGCTGAGAACGAATCCGCAAAACCAAAGGTCTGGAGCCAAGCTAAAGCAAGATAGTTATGCAGAATGAGGCTGACGGGATCGATTATTATGCAGCGTGTCGACGTATCCAAAGGCGAATAACGCGAAATAGCTTGTGAAATAAAGGGGTCGTTCCAGGAAGCGACCGTCTAGTATATATCGAGTTCGAATACGAAGAACCTCGGTCGAGTCGAATGGAACCGTCAGTCGAGGGTGAAGCTGCGAATAATAGGCAATCGGTCACAAGAGCGAGTGTGTCGAAGAAGTCGAACAAGAAGTCAAAACACGAGGATGGGTAGCTTAGGATGGCATCCAAGTGACAGCGAGTTGATCAAGATATTAATAAAGCAATAAGGCCAGAATGAGTGTCGACCAAGAGGTAAAAGTAGTATCTCAAAAGGAAGAGAGACGACGCTGCATCTGACAGGGAACAACGAATATCCCAGATGAAGAGCTGAGCGACGAGAGAAGAAAAGGGGAGGAGCCGGCGTCGGTGGGTAGACAGCACGAATATGGAGTGAACGAGGAATCGACGAAGAGAGAGAGAAGGGGACGGATTGGGAGGTTGTCGAGGTTCACTGTCGAGATCGAGGGACCAGGGGTCACAGGGGTGAAGCCTCAGGCCCACAGATGAGCAACGGTAGGAAATAATGCAAGGTACTAAGTTAAGGCCCAAATGAAAAGAGGCGTCAGGGAGGGAGAGGTAGAGAGGCCAGAATGACCAGGTAGGGAATGAGGTGGAGGAGGGTCGGTGAGTGAGTGGAGGAAGGGATATGAATTGAAGGAAGAGAGAGAGAAGAGGAAGAAGAAAAACTGAGGATAGGCGGTAACTAATCAGAAGACGTAAGAGAGAGGGGGAGAGAGAGAAAGAGAGAGACAAGAATAGAAGGGAAAGAGGTTGCGCGTGCCGATGAAAGAAAGGCAGGAGGACAACAAATACCGGCAAGAACAACCAACGAGTTGTGAAGCTTGAGAAGGAGCATGAAAAGAAGGAAGCCCATGATCCAGGAGAGGCGCGACACTCACGTCCACGCCCACGCCCACGCCCACACACACGCACAACGAACAGTCGAGGCTAAAGAAGCTACAGTACCGACTAACGTAACGTTAGGACGACCCAGAAGGCTAGTTAGAGGCCAGCCAGAAGAGCCAGAGCCGGGAGAGCTGGGGGAGAATAGGGCCTAACTAGCCAGGGGTCGTCCAATGGATTCAATGGGCAATTCAGGGGCCAAGCTTCTCTCTCCAGGCTAGCGAGGGCGATTGCCCCCAAAGGGGGTGAGGGATGGAATTGGCTGCTCCGATAGTTTAATGACCACGACAGGGATGGTGGCCGTTTTGTCTCCCAGCACACGACACTTGCTGCTGTGTGTGTGTGTCTGCAAAAGGCGCCCCTGAATTCATTATTCATGTCCGTCACTGGACGCCATGTCGTCGCACAAGAAGCAAGGCCCTCGCCTCCTTACCTGTCAGTCAGTGTCAGTGCTGCCCGGCCAAAAGCCAGCCATTCTGAGTGCTCGACTGTGTAGTTATTCCGTGACTATGCCTCAAAGAAACAAGGAGAGTGACATGGGAATATATGAAGGAGAAATCTCCGAGACGGGAGCCCTGAAATTGGATCTGGTGCCCGTCAAACCTTCAGTTGCGCTTGGTACCTGCATGTCACCAGCCGAGCCGAGGGCAATCTCTTGGACGTTGGCCGTCAAAGTCACTGTACAGATAATTACATACTCCGTACCTACGGAATCAGAGGTGGTAATACTACATAGTATGTAACTTACGTGATCCATCCTTGATTGATTCATTTCTACTCCGTATTGTCCTCAACCTCATCCATCCTCCTCCCCTGCATCCTGGACCCCTAAAATATGGGACCGACGGTCCGCCCGTTTCCTGCGCGCTAGACTTTGCTCAAACAGTCAATTCGCCCGCGCCATTGAAACGCTTCACCGGCCGGCCCCCATTGACGATATTGAGCCTCCTACTAGCTACGTACTTTGGACCAGACAACACAGCAATTTCGTCACGACTTGATCATCCACAACACCAACTCAACTTCATTCAACTCAACACTTGCGGATCCTCGCCAGTCTTGCTTTGGCCTCAAAGAAACCCAATACAGCTCATCGCTGCCGTGTCACCGCCCCCAGACAACGCCCCTCCATGGCGGCTACTTGGCGTCAAGGCGCCCAACTGACAAGGGACATCCTTTGTTGGACTACTTGTCAGGAGAAGCCTACTACGTAGTTAACTAACAATATGTACAGTACACTCCGTACACGTTCAGACTAACGTTAGATGCAACCCCAGTCGCCGTGAAACATCCGCAAGGGGCCGCCAGTCTTGGACATCCCCAAACACCATCGCCTTCAGACATATGGAGATACGTATACACTATTTTCGGATTCGTCTCAGGCGTCTCACAGACGCGCCACCCGCAACCTGCGCAAATATATACGTACTGTACTTTTTGTACTGCACGTCGGGTGCTGACCAGTTGTCTACAAGTTCCTCGCCAAGGCCGTTGGTTGTCAACCCCTGTCTGTGCCATTTTATCCTGCTTCCGTTCTTCAACCTTTATAACTACGTATCTAACCTAGTTACTGAGCCGCCGAGCGTAGCGCGAGTGCGCCTCCAGGGCCTATCAAACAATATATTTTCCCCAACCTCTACCAGAGGCGGGCATCTCATGGAGAGCAAGATATTCACAAAACTCTAGCCGTGGGTTGATCGTCTCATCCTGCCGTCTTTTTCCACTTACCCCGGAGCACAACCCACTCTGTACTCACAGGCCTCCTCCTGGCCCATGAGCCGCCAATGGGCTTGACTCTTCTGATTGTTCCCAAGCTGATGGATGGATGTCTTCGATATAGGCTATCTGGCTTCTTTATCGCCACCAACAGATAGTACTCAGTACACAATGCCCTCTATCAAATGCAGCAATTTGGAGCGAAACGGTCTGTGTGCTGAAGTGGCGCACTAGGTACCGTGTATTTTCTTATCACAACTACGTGAAGTACTAAGCAGATACCTCACGATTGATATCCGCAAAGCTGTTGGGTGTCTGAAAACATCATATCCTCTTAAATCCTCATAGACCACCTTTGTCTTCTAAACGCCTTTCATACTCGTGAAACTGACAATATAGTCTTGGTCATTTCCCATGGGCGAAGGTTTTGTGGGCAGCGTACTCTTGTATCCAGCCTGTGTCCTCTATTCCTCTTTTAAAATTCGCCAACTTGCTAGGCTGGTTCTTTCTTCCACCCTCTAAGGCTTGCAACGACCCATGAAGCGAGGGTATAGGCAAGTGGTGCGCACAGTGTGCTGGTTAGCCATCCAAGCAAGGAATCGCTCGAGGCCCAGTCCGTATCCGCCGTGAGGCGAAGTGCCATACCTGTGGGCGTTATTAGTCAATATGTCGAAAGAGCCGTTGGGACTCGAGTGTCCCATCTCAAGTGTGAAACTTACTTGCGCTGGTCAGTGTACCAGTAGTAGTCCTTGGCTGGAATTCCTTGCTTCTCATAAGCAGCCATCAGCTCCTCATAACCTTCCATTCTCATCGATCCACCAACAATCTCTCCAACACCAGGCATGAGGCAGTCCACACTCTCGGTAACCCTGAGGTCGTTGGGGTCCTTCTTCATGTAAAAGGCCTTGATCTCGACGGGGAAGTGGGTCAGGAAGATGGGCCGGTTGATGATATCGGTCATTCTTCGCTCAGCAGCCTCGGCAATGTCGTCGCCAAAGACATGGGGGTTGCCATCTTCGTTAGGAATAGGGGGATCTTGGGCGTTGAGCCAGTCAATTGCGTCCGTGTACTTCATGCGCATGAATGGTCGCGAGGGCTTAGCAAAGTTGGGGTTGAGCTCCTTAAGGAATGCAGCCATCTCGGCATCTTCAAGAACTGTGTCGATGACTCGGCAGATGACTTCCTCGAGATGGTCCAGGAGATCACTGAAATCAATGAAATCAAGCTCTGCCTCGACGTGGGTATACTCGGAAAGATGACGACGGGTCAAGCTCTTTTCAGCGCGGAAAGACTTTTCGATACAATACACATTTCCAAGGCTGGGAAGCACAGTCTCCAAGTATAACTGGGAGGACTGGGTCAAGTAGGCGTTCTCCTCGTAGTAGGGGACAGTGAAGAGCGTGGCACCACCCTCAACCTGGGTCTGGACCAGAGCAGGAGGGGCGACCTTGACAAACTTCATGTCGTGGTAGGCCTTTATAAAGGCCCACTCAACGTGTGCTCGTAGCTTCATGAGAGACGACGCGTTATCGCCACGGAGTACAAGGTGTCGGTTGTCAAGCATGCTGGCGTCCCACTGGTTCTGAGCAGAAGAGACCTTGTTGGTGATGGCCTCCTCGTCGCCGGGAGAGGTGCCGATAACCTCGAAGTAGTCGACATGCAGCTCACGGTTGTCGGGGGCATCGTGACCCTCGGGAACCTTGCGCATCTCGCCGTAAAGAGTCAACGAGGTGCCTTGGGCAAAGATCAAGGCATCATATGTCTTTGTCAGGTCGCCGGCCTGGAGCACGCACTGAAGGTGGCCGTAACCATCGATAAGGGTGATGAAGGTGGCCTGCTTCTGGGCACGCAGACGGTGGATGCGACCAGAGACCTTGACGCGAGCGCCCTTGGCCTCGCCATCGCCGAGATCGATATCCCGGTTGCCGATGGTAATCTTCTTGGCCTCGGGCAGCGACTCATCCTGCTTCAGGACGATCTTCTTGGCGTTCTCGAGGGTCTGCAGGCGCTGCTTCTTCTTCTCCTCCTCAGCAGCCTGGATCTGAGCCTGCTTCGCGAGCTTCTTCTTGTGGCCATCGAGGGCAGACTGGGCCTTCTTGACGGCGCTCTTTGCAGGTTCCTTCCAGGCCAGACGCACAGAAGGGTCCTCTTCGGGGCCAACAGCACCCGTGACCGAGGCGCGGGTCAGATATTTTAGCGAGGGACGGTCGATGTTCTGGATGTAGGCGAAGGCGAGGGACTTGTAGGGCTTCTCCTCGGAACCATCCGCGAGGGCAGCATCGTCGGCGCCAGTGTCGGCGTCGATGAAGACCTTGTCGTCGCCCTTGACACGCTCAGCGAGCTCGTGCACGGCAGCCATGGCGGAAGAAATCGAAGGATCGGTATGCGCAGGTGAGTTCGATCGCAGACGTAGTCGTCACCGTGATATGGAGCGGGCAGTTGTTGGGTGGTTGAATATCAAGGGCAGCAAATAGTTATGGCGGGGTTCTTTGGGGTGAGGGCGCGAGAAAAGGTGGGATGTGTGTGACTCAAAATGGTAACTAGGGGGCAGCGGGCCATTGGCCGATGGCGGGATGATCCGACCAGAACAACACCTAATGATAAAGATAATACCTGGACTTTATTTTACTTGACTCATCTGTTCCGATCTAATGGCGATAAGAAACCAACATGATGGTAGTCAATAGGTAGAGATTCAACTTTTTTTGTTTATAATATCTCGTTATACATGCTTTTTACATCTAGTTCCACCTATCTTATACACCCTTCAATGGGGATACGCAACGTCCAACCATATGTCATTACTCGTAGACACATCATGTCTCTCTGCCCAGCCGCTATAACGGTTAATGGCAAGATTAAACCCAAAAATATGCGGAAAGACGCTTCTCATAGCTCATCCTTGCCCGAGGCGTTACCGCCGTTGCCCTCCTTACCACCATCCGCCAGCCCTCGCTTCACCATCGAGCTGATGATCTCGTATACGACCTGAGCGGCAGCCAGAGCTGTCTCCTCGCCGTTATTCTGATACGCGGGCGACACCTCGACAATGTCAGCGCCCACGAGGTTCAGGCCCTCGAGGCCACGCAGAATGCGGATGAACTCGCGGGTCGACCAGCCGCCGGGCTCGGGGGTGCCAGTGCCGGGAGCAAAAGCCGGGTCGAGCACGTCAATGTCGACCGATAGATACACGGGGTTCTCTGTGCCGAGGACCTTGATAATGCCGTCGATAATGCCCTTCGTGCCAATATCATCAATGTCGTCGGCTGTGAAGCGAACCCAGTTCTGTGAGCTATCGTCCTCGTTATCGGCAAAGTCAACGCCCGAGAGGCGGGTGCGCAGGCCGGCGTGGACCGAGCGCTCCGATGAAGAGTTGGAGAGGAGACCTTCTTGGTTGGCCATCCAGAACATGGAGCCATGGGTGAAGTGAGTGGCTCCCCACCAAGACGGATAAGCAGCTGGGTTCCAGGTATCGAGGTGAGCTGTAGAAGCCGAGTTAGTCATCTGTTTTATCTGGAGCGATACGATCGCGGGCCCATTGTTCATCCAAGCAGTGGCAACTCACCATCGAAGTGCAGAACCTGGACAGGTTTCCCATGGATCTCGTTCAGGGCTCGCAGCGCCGGCAGCGCCAAACTATGATCACCACCCAGCGTCACAAGCTTGGGTTTGGGCGCCAGGGCAGATACGGTCTTGCGCCTGCCAAGCTGCTTGAACGCCTGGGTCATCTGCTCGCGGGCAATGTTATTGTCGATGGGTGTGATAGAGATATCGCCGCAGTCGACGATCTTGGCCCAGTTCTGGTACGGGTTTATGCCGGCGCGCGGGTTGAAGCCGCGCATCGACGTCTGGCGCGCCGAGGCGGTGCGGATGGCCCGAGGGCCGAAGCGGGCGCCAGGACGGAAGCTGACGGCAGTGTCAAAGGGAGCGCCGACGATTGCGATGTCGTAGGGCTCGGTGGGCTCTGTGAGGCACTTGACATGGTTGAGGTGGGCGAAGGTGTTGATGCCAGCAAAGGGCCACTGTGTGGCGGGTGTGTTAGTGGGGTGGTTCTCATGATGGCCATGATGGCTTCTCAATACGACCTCTGCAAAATACCCTGATATACAGAGCAACCCAGGAGATGAGCGGTTGTCTTACCTCGTAGCCCCATTTCTGCTCGAGCTCTTCAAGCTCCTCTTTGGTCCATTCCTTGTCATCATGATCATGAGCGCATGCGGTCGCTAGCCCCGCCAACGCGAGCAGAGTCAGGAACTTCATGTTTAGCAACCGTCGATTGGTAAACTGAAAGAGCAATCTTGGAGAGAGAGAGAAGAGGGGAGAGAGGGCCATAAAAACGAGAGAAGAAAACGACGAGGCTATATACTCGTCGCTTTACCCAAGCCCCAGCACCAGCTGTCGCATGTCTCTCCGCTTCTTCCTCCACCATGGCCGCCGGCGGCGGCCAGACCCCGCGAGTCAAGATCCAGTCGCCTTGCTCACAAGATCAACCTTTCTCGC
Organism: Fusarium staphyleae; assembly: GCA_017140175.1. Lineage (NCBI taxonomy): Eukaryota > Fungi > Ascomycota > Sordariomycetes > Hypocreales > Nectriaceae > Fusarium > Fusarium staphyleae. Next base: position 59,803 of record JADDON010000215.1, read on the forward strand.
CTCGTCATACTCCGTACAGTTAAGCAAAGCCATCGACACGCAATTGGATCCAGAGTCTACCCCCATTGGCCAATGTCCCCAGAGGAAAGGCAGAGCTCACCCCGCATTATCCTCCTCGCTCTTGGAGTTGGAGGCATGCGGTTGCCCAATTTAGGCATAGATTTGTAAAGATCCTTAGGGCAAGGGTTGATTCTTCTCTTCGTCTTTCTGCTTTGGAGTTGATGATAGTGGCCGGGAGTGGACCTCTGCGATCGGGCTAGGTTGAGAACGGAAGGTTGAGGCGATAGTCGCTTATCGGGGCGGCAGGAGACTTCCGAGTCGAGCAGACAGTCCTGGATGCCCTTCACATACTACCTAAGTAAGTGGTTACAGTAGTAGTATAACTATACATTACGTCTCTACCTTCACATCACAAACCATCTCGGTAACCGCACACACAATACCCAATATGACAAGAGTAGCATCTTATCTCAATGTAATGGCTTTATCTCCCTGGTCCCCCACTTCTTCCGGCCACGATCCCTACTTGCAATTGTAGATTTACGGCGCATTTATACAAGATATTTATTTTCCTCCCTCTCGGCTTTGCTATTCCATTTCATTCCATTTGTAAAGGGTTTATGTCTCTCAAGAATACCAGGGGTTCTCACTATACCGGTATCTTGGTGCAACTAGACTACATAGCAGAAAATCCCGTATGCCGTGAAGTTGCTCCAAGTCCTATTACTTTACCCTCCCCGAGCCATGGCCATGTCACAAGTCTCCACCACATCTCCACCATAACGGCGGTCAGGTCAGTACATACATAGGTAGGTAGGTAGGACCCAGCTCCCCGGGCCATGACAGGAAGTTATCGACCTCTATTAGTTAGTTACCTTCTGCCGCACCAGCCACAACTCAGTACCCTGAGTTCGCCGTGATCTACGCATAATGTCACGGTTCTGAAAATCATCTTGACCCCTTCGTCAGCTGGACTGCTATCACTGCGAGGAAGAAGCCGGGACATCTGTGCGTCCGAGAACCTAAGAAATTGAATGCATCCGTTCTATAAATCAAGACAAACAAGAAAAGACATCGATGTAAATTGCACCCCAATCGCCAAACTGTCCTACCAAATCATTCCCGCCTGGATGTATGAGTTGTCTTCCATCCGCTCTCCTGTGTACTTTCTTTAACTGCTTCCTCCGACCTCCAGAACTTGGAAAAGACTTAAAGAATAAGGGGCTTTGCAAATTCCGGTCCCCAAAAGAACTCAAAGAGGTTGATGGGACAGCGATGGCTCGTCACCAAGGATTGCTCCGGTTGACTGGCCTCACACTCCGCAAGGCCTCGACAATCCGTCACTTGCGGCGTCTCGAGGCCTTCATCTTCTCATGCCACGGAACAAGACGCCTGCTCCCCAAGCTTCGTTCCGTGTTCCGATCTTCTTCAAAGCATAGGACGACCGTTTTGCTGTAAACCCCTCACATTCCAATCCATCCGCGTAGGTCATCCAAAACTCTCGCCACGCCTTCGTCCAAGGACTCTATCCATTCCTGTCTGCTGAGCATCTCTTGGCTAACCAACCATATCCAGGGGAGGGAGGAGAATGGTGGTCGTGGCGCGGTCACAGCCTGTACACGTCCGCTTATAGGACAATGCACTTGTGGGGTTTGTTTTTCTTCGGAGTAGGAGGCTCAAGAGCCGCCACAATAGCCTTGGTTCAGGTTAGTAAGAACTCGACGATATGGTTGAACCCATAAATGGCTTCGCTCATTGCAACGCACCTCATCAAAGACATCCTTGAGCTTGAACTGAGTCAAAGCACTGCATTCGACGTATTTGACCGCACCCAAATCCTTGGCCATCCTTTCACCATCCTCCCGTCGGACTGGGGCCATCTTCTGCTTTGACAGCTTGTCCCGCACGCTGGGGTCATCTCTCAAATCCACCTGGGTACCGACAATCAAGCAGGGAACGCCAGGGCAGTGGTGGCGAACCTCTGGGAACCACTTCTCGCGGACGTTTTCGAATGAGGCAGGCGAGGTAACACTAAAGCAGACGAGGAAGACATCGGTCTGGGGATATGAGAGAGGTCGCAGACGATCGTAATCTTCTTGACCAGCGGTATCGAACAGGCCGAGAGTGTATGGCTCATCACCAATCCTACCACTGGTTAGCAAGGCCTCTATGATGATGCATCTACATGCGAGATGTTCTTTCCCGCAAAGCGGATGCCCAGATTCAAGACACGATATATGTTAGGGCTCAATAGCAGTGCTGACAGCAAAGACGGTTCACTATAGGTGGGGGCGCGGTGTCGGGGATGGCGCAGATCGGTCAGACGTGCAAGTAGACTCACATTACGGTGACGGCGTAGTTGTCGAAGACGGTCGGGACATATTCGGAGGGAAACTTGTTTGTTGTATAGCTGATGAGGAGGCAAGTTTTTCCAACAGCACCATCGCCGACGACGACGCACCTATGAGCAATAAAGTTGTCAGTTTCTGGATGAAGCCATACAAAACACGGGAGGGAAGCGATATGGCATGCAGGGACGATGCGCAGGCACGCTCAGGTTGATGTGGTGGGGACAAAGGCGGCGTGGTGAAGAGGGAGCAAGGCGAGATAGAACTCAAGCCGAGCCGAGTCAAGTCAAGGCGATAAGACATACTTGATAGTTGCGACTACCGTCATTGTTCGACTCAGCAGCTCCTCAGCAGGAGCTTCGATTATCTTGAGACGGGATGCAGGCGGTCGAGAGTGGTGAAGCTCTATTGGCGGGCGGATGCGCGCGTGTACGGTGAGCACTGGAGAGCGGGGAGGAAGGCGGAGCGGAGTAGGCAAAGTCGAAATCGGTATCGGTATCGGTGAGGAGAGGATATATCGATGGATGGAGGAGAAGGAGAAGGCGACAAAGGGCGGATTAATCTGAAGATGGCGGATAAAAGTTGGTCGAAGCGGGAAGAGAGGATGCGGTGGATGCGATTTGCGGCAGCAGGTAGCAGGTAACGTTAGCAGATGGCAGAAGATAACTACCTAAGGCAGGCAGGTTGTTGGTATGGAGTTGGCGTTTTGGGCGCTGGTGCAGCAGCAGATGGGTGGAGGTGGAGGGAAGGAGGCTGTGGTATCCGTAGACCAAATAATTAGACCTGCGCAGTGGCCGACAGGGGGGTGGGCCTTAAAGAGAGGAAGAAGAGGAAGAAAGAGAAAGAGGAAGAGGAAGCTAGCGGCGCAGAAGCCCAGAGAGCAGAGAGCATGGGATAACTAACGTTAGGTTAGCAATGCCAGCAGGGGGATGGAGCACGCGCTGGCACTGGGCGGACAGTTCCAGGTTTAGCCTAGGCAGGCAGGGCGAGGCAGAAGAGTCCACTGTGAATGGTGAATGGTGAATGGAGGTGGTGGTGGTGGTAGTGGTGGTTGTGCTGCTGCTGCTGCTGCTGAATGATAGCGGTGGTGGTACTAATATGGGCACAGCACTACCTTAACCAGCTAATTGATACAGTACTTACCTAGCTCAGTTAGGTTGGAGGGAACAATAACACAATAACACGGCGTGCGTGCAATGAAGTGCGATTCATCAGGAGGCTCAATTGTACATTACTAGCCCGTGATGCGTATCTCCTGTTTCACAAGCCAACCTGGAAGATGGCCGCCGAGGCGACTAGCCACCTGTGCCAGAGACGGATAAATAGGATTGCTCCAAAAAGGCCCCCTATGCCTAGTGCAAGCCCAAGTTGGCAAAGAGAGAGCAATGTTCAGTTCTCGATCATGTTTATCCGTCAGCTCCATCACGGGGTTCTGCTCTCTTCATCCGAGTAACCACTGTGATTGATACCAGCCAACCAGAGCTGCTATAAACTTGAAACCAGAATATGCCGAGCTTTGACAATGACCATGAAGGTATTACGTCGTGCGAGAACCGTGCCCTTCAACGGCGTTCTCAAGACCCTTTGTTCGTTACAGGCCAAAGTGCACGCAGTAACAGAACGACGGCGATAGCAGGCCAGTCTGATGACGACATCAGGGTTGAGCGACGTTTGAGCCACCCAAACAGAGATGCCACCGACGAATGCAATGTACAAAGAGATCACGGCCTGAGGATGGGGGGGAGGGGAGGGGAATAGGGAATAGGGGCCAAGAAAAGGACAAAGATGAGGCGAGGAGCATCCGCTCGCCGTGCATTGTTCTCTGTGCGTTTCTTTGTTATTAGGGGGGGCCATGCTTGTCTCTGAGTCGCTTCATTTCGTTTCTTTTCTTGTCTAGTTAGTGCCTGATAACTTATGTATTCCTGTCAAAGTTACACCGTACTGCAATTGCAGTCAAACCAGCTGCCTCGATTGAACTCGGCAAATCTCGACGGCGCCGAAGATGGATTGCCTGCTGTCGCACAAGCTGCTTCCAGTGCTCGTCTGGCCATGATTGCGCCATGTCAAGATCAGATCAGCCTTCGAGATGAATTCCATCTGGTGATGAGAGGACGGGACGTTGCAGGAAGCCATCTCTGGCCCGTGCTCCCTTGTCCAAGGTCCCCTATTCCTCTCGCTAACAAGGGTAAGTAGGTTGCGAGCTGGTCCCTGCTCCGCTCTCGTACAAGAGTACTCGAGACTCGAGGCGGCCCTGGAGATATAACGTTAGATGTGAGATTAGAACGACGCATACCGACAAATCTTGAGGTGCAGGAGGATAAAGGTTTTGGACCCGAGACAAACATTACTCAAAAAGAAAAATGTTGTTAACTAATGGGTACCTCAGCTTGGGGAAGAGAAAGGTTGGATGCCGCACACCACTTGTCCCTTGTGGGTTTCACCTTGACATCTCTGCTTTTGAGGCCCTATCGCGTAACTTAGATGCACGGACACATACGGTCATTTGAAAGATCCGAACAACCTCGCAAGCGAGAGGACCACTCTGAGGCCGGGGAAACATCACAGCGGCTTGCCGGCCCCAAATCTCGGAATGGACCACCCCAACCCCAGCCCCAGCACCCGCACAAAACACAAACACCATCTCCAGGGTCGTCCTTGGGACAATCCACACTCAAGCTTCAGCCCAGGGATATTACATGTACCAAGGGTCCCCCAGCAGGTCTTTTGTCTTGCATCGGAGACCAATATCAGAACCTGTATCCGTACTCTGTGCTCTGTATATCACAAGCCGTTCCATTATTCCATCCTCGAACTGTAGGAGACTGCAATTGAACTTGGGTTGCATTTTAGTCACCTGTATCCATCAACTTGTGACGAGACGGAGACACGCACCCATATGTTTGTTCTACCTTGGTCGGTCTAGATCAACACCCGAGCCTTGTCATCATGTTTAACAGAGCGGGACGGTTCAAGAGTAAACTGAGACATCAGCCAATGCCCTGCACGTTCTCTACTTCATGGCCAGTACGGTTTGATTCTCCTACCATATTGATTATTACCATATTAATAGTACATAACTTATGTAACCAACTGACACCATTGCGGCTTTTCGGTGAGCGATCCAGCATTCAGAGCGATCGAGACAAGGTTATCGTCGGCGTAGGCCTCGGCGAACACTTCGGCGAAGTAGCTGATGCAGGTGTCCTAGTTGGTTAACGGCCACCAACGTTTTGAGGTTATTCCAAAACCTACTACCGTAGAATGGGCTTGAGATGGGTCTTTGGCCTTGGATACACATGGCCGATTGTACATTGACAATACTAGCCATCAAAATACGGATAGTATGACATGGATACCAATGTTGATAATGTATGGATACACTTCGCATACAAAGACTAACGTCAAGCTCGGACCTTTCTTTATCTTACAGCCAGCTTGAAACCACCACGTGCTAACTTAGTTAGGCTTATAAGGCGATCAACTATGTTACACAACCCATGATATACATCTCGAAGTAACCAAACTTAAGCTTACGTAGTTACCAACGTACTATGTAGTTCAGTCCCGCTTCCATCCTGCAAACTACTACATAGCGGTTCCTTCACTCCGCATCTTCGGCGAACATCTGGGGTTATACTGTAGGGAATCGAGATTGCGCTAACCCTAAATGGCTGGCCACCGAGTCCGGCGTGAGTCAGCCAAGTCAAAGGAAGAACGGGGTTTCGCCAACTTGTTTCCCTCGTACGAACTCTTGGTTGTCAGTTCGCAGCGTACCAACTGGGAACAAGGCTTTCGAGGTCTTACAGTCAGTCCATGGCTTTCACCAAGTGGCCACGGCAGGGAAAACCGCCGATGCTGCTCAAGTTGCGGTCATCAGCTGGTCTAATCGTCACCACGTGCTCCTTTGCCATCTTCACTGTAAGTCTCTCAACCTTTGCATCCAGCAGAACGCCCGAGTTGATGTGAAACGGTAGGACATCTTCTTGTACGGTGTTATTGTGCCCATATTGCCCTTCTCGCTGGAGGAGCGGGTCGGTGTTAGCAACGACAGGGTGCAGTATTGGGTATCGATAGCACTGGCTGTCTTTGGCGCAGCTCTCTTAGCTGCTTCTCGTGTGTAACTCCCCTTTCGCTTCTGGCAATATGGTCCAAACTCACGATCCGGAAAATATAGCTATCTGGGGATATCTGGCCGACAGGATCCAGAACCGCCGACTTCCCATGCTCATTGGTCTCATCTTGCTGGCCGGGGCCACCGTCTTCCTCTGCGTAGGTCGAAACCTCGCTCTCTTCATGGTCGGTCGCGCCCTTCAGGGCATCTCAGCAGCGCTTACTTGGACTGTTGGTCTCGCCCTGGTCGTTGACACCGTGGATAAGAACCACACTGGCAAGGCAATGGGCTGGATCAGCATGGCAACCAGTCTTGGCATCCTGGTGGCGCCTCTGCTTGGAGGAGTTGTGTATGGAAAGGGAGGTTACTACTCCGTGTTTGCCATGTGTTTTGGTCTACTTGCGGTGGATATCATCCTGCGTCTTGTCATCATCGAGGTCAAGGAAGCCAAGATATGGCTTGACGCAAAGACCACATCTTCAAGGGATCTGGAGGGTGTTCGAACCGGACAGTTCAAGACCGAGGAGAACACCCAAGATCCTGGACAATCAGCTGCCAAACCGGCCAAGGAAGAATTGGATGGATCGCGGTCCCCCATCAAAACGCTGGTCAAGCTGCTGCGACAACCCCGGTTTCTGGCCGCCCTCTGGGGGACATTTGTTCTGGCGGTTATCCAGACCTCGCTAGAGAGCACCCTCCCTCTTCTCACGCATGAGACGTTTGGGTGGGACTCGATCGGCGCGGGACTCATCTTTCTCCCCGTCATTCTACCCTCGTTTCTCGGTCCTCTTATCGGAATGATAGGCGATCGTTATGGGCCCAAATGGCTCTCCACGCTGGGGCTTCTCTTTGCAACACCTTTTGTCGTGTGTCTGCGGTTTGTCACTGAAAACACGATCGAGGACAAGATTCTCTTGTGCGGACTTCTCGTTGGCGTAGGTATCACGACGGCCTGCATCTTCGGCCCGTTGATGGCGGAAATTACCTGGTGCGTCCAGGGCAAGGATGGCAACGACGGTGCAGGACAGATTGCTCAAGCGTATGGTCTGTACAACATTGCTTATGCAGGAGGGTCGTTGATAGGACCCATCATGGGTGGAATGATTAGAGACACTGCGGGATGGGGAACTGTGGGATGGTCCTTGGGAATCGTGGTGTTTGTGTCGGCTATTCCCACGCTGCTGTACACGGGCGGGCCTTTGAAGGCCAAGTATAGAGGTCGAAGGGCGAGGTCGTCTGAGCCTCAAGGAGAGACATGATCTAAGATAGAGAGATCTAACGTTATTGTTTCATGCCAACTTTGGACATGGTGCCATTCGTACGGTGTAGAAACGGTTTGATAGGTAAGTATGTACCAGCGCTAGACTACAAAGGTATAGCTAGCTACCTGGCTATGTAGTACGTAGTAGGTGCCTAAGTATCGTAAGTTAGTACCTATGCACTTTATTAAACTCCATCAAACTTCAACTCCCGTCTTCTTCATCAGCAACATATCATCGTGTGGCCCAGGACAAGGATATTCGCCCTGCACGAGCTCGATAGGAGTCTATTTCTTGACTTGACACTTAGGGCCGAGTTACTACTGCCTCGATCAGTCGGCTATAGACTGCGCTCTTTCAATCTATCTGAGAATCCACTCGTCTACCAAACAATATCATGGAGCAACCACATATTGACGAGCTCCTCGAGCGTTACCTCGGCCTTCTAGACGAGTACGCCCAACTACGCAAGATCTTGTCACAGCTACAAACCGGCGTGTATCAGAACATCGCCCGCGCGAACTTTTCTGGTGAGCGGGGCATGAGGTACGGTCAAGACCAGTACGACCAGCGAATGCAAGCAACACGACTTGTTACCATCAACGTGGACAATGACAAGGGACTCCCGAATTATTCAGTTATTGATTCTCCTATCGAAGATTCGGGCAAGAAAGAGCATGACGCTGCCGAGGAGTCTACCGAGGCGCCAGAGCAACAGAATGACAAGGATAGTCCTGAAAAGGCCGCTCTGAAGAAGCAAAAGAACCCGCTGCACTGGTTTGGCTTGTTCGCCCCTATGCCTCTTCGCACAGCTCAGACGCAATCTGTTCAAGTAGTCGAGGACATCATTCCGCGGCTCGCCTCGGTCAATGCGGAGATGCTTCACGTTGAGATCGAGGTACGCCGAGCCCGGAAGAGACGAGCAAAAGCAGAAGCGACAGCGAAGAAGGAAAGTGAATCGTCGCTTGACACTGAACCTCAATCGGCATCACTTGAGGTCTCTTAGCTTTGTTTCCATCATGAGATTCACGACACCGGCTACACCGCTACAGCTATTCAAGATTTGCCCACAAATTATTCAGACTCTCAGCCAGAGTCGGGTGCGCATAAACGGCCACTTCCAGGTCCCACCACTTCAGCCCGCCCATCATGGCAGTCTGTACAATCGACATGATCTCACCCCCCTCGATGCCCAGGCACGTGAAGCCCAGGATCTCGCCCGTCTTTGCATCCACAGCTGCCTTCATCATGCCCCGTGGCTCTGCCGTCTCCAGCGCCCTGGCAACATAGCTCATGGGCATCTTGGCAATTTTGATCTCTCTGGTGCTTATGGCCAGGTCTCTGGCGTGGAGGCCAACATGGCCCAGCTGTGGATCGGTATACATACAGTAGGGCGTGAGAACACGGGAGATGGAGGCCTGCGTCGTGGCCATTATTGGGGTCGTTGGTGACACGGATTCTGGGAGGAGATTGGACCGGATGATGCGGGAATCATCGTAGGATATATGTGTAAAGGCAGCTCCTCCATGGCAGTCTCCCAGGGCATAAACTCCCGGGGCTGTAGTTTGGAGCTTGTCATCGACGACGATGTGTCCCTTGGGTGTGGTTTCGATGCCAACATCAGAAAGGTTCAGGGTGTCGGTATTGGGTACTCGGCCCGCTGCCAATAAAATATGTGATGCAGACACTTCTGATTGTCCTGATACACCTTTGATGCTCACCGAGAAAGGAGTCTCTGCGTCATTGGTGGCCGAGATAGAATCCACCGTGCTCGATAGGTGAATCGTGATGCCATCCTGGCGGAGGATATCAAGGAGGCACTCGGCCACATCGGGATCCTCTCTGGGTACGAGCTGCCTCGCCCGCTGGATGACAGTCACAGTAGCTCCAAGACGGCGAAAGAGCTGGCCAAACTCGAGACCAATGTAACCGCCACCAAGCACCACGAGATGTCGAGGCACTTGAATAAGTTCCATGATGGACGTCGAGTCCACCACGCGTTCCGGCTCAACACCATCCAGTCCTGGAATTTCCGGTCGTGATGACCTCTCCCCGACATTGAGAAACACCATCTCGGCACTGACCTCCCTCTCGCCCCCATCGCGCAGCACAACCTTGAGTTTCCGATCGCCCACGAAGCTGGCATCTCCCATGATGACCTCTACACCCGCCGTCTCGAGCCCTTTGACACTGCCGCTGTTCCACTGCTCCACGATGGCGCGCTTGCGCTGCCTCACACGCGCCATGTCGATCTCGACGTGGCCGTTGCCCGCTCTCACGCCGTAGTCGCCGCTCCTCCGTGCCATGTATGCCGCGCGGCCGGATGCGATCATGGTCTTTGTCGGCGTGCATCCGACGTTGACGCAGGTACCGCCCAGCGCAGCGCGCTCGATGACGGCTGTCTTGCGGCCTGCTTTGGCAAACTCCTTGGCCACCGGGTTTCCGGACTGGCCGGAGCCAAGGACGAGGACGTCGTAGTGGCTGGTTACCATTGTACGGACGGGCTGATGAGCCAATAGTTGATCAACGCGGATATATTGGGTAGGTAGACTAACACGAAACCTGAGGCGGTTGGTTCATGTGTTCAGTTTCAGATGAGAGCGACCATCACTCGAATAGCCTGATCAAGTGCTGCAGTATGCGTTTCTCACAATATCTCAGTCCCTACTGTGCTTAAATACTCTTCCCTTCCGATGGTCTACCCCTCACCGGCAGCTCCCATTCGGTCGGCATCTGAGGGCGGCGGCATCAATCAGACTGACGAAATAATGCGGGCACTACCTGACGTTGTAAGAGATGATCAAGCCGCTGACATGGCCTTGCCTGGCGTCTCTGAATCTGGGTCGTGATTGGATGAGTTGACGGATTCTTATCACAAGGTTCATGAGACCAAGATGTGTTGGTCCATCAAGTGAAGTATGCATCTGGGGTGTTGTTATGTCCGAGTAGTCTTGTCGCATATCCCATGCCACTGTGACCAGGAGACGTCTGAGGCACTCCCGCTCTATCAAGTAGGTGGTATATAATACATTCCTCATCAACCACGCGTGCTTCACGGCTCACGATCCAATGCTCCCAGAGTAGACACGACATCTTCCAACAACTCATGCAGAGAAGTATCCGGTCCAATATGGCTTGAAAGTTGCGCCGCGATGCCGTTGATTGCGGCAATGGAATGCTGATACCTCCGCCTCATGCCACTATTCGCAACAACGAGCACCGCACAGCAGAGCTGCAAGGCGGCAATGAGCGCCTCCTGGACCTGGGAAGACTGCTCTGCGTCAGGTACATCCCACGCGGCCACATCGGTAATAAGGTCCATCCACGCTTCAGGAATACCGCCAGCCTCCTGCTCTACAATGGGAAGCAGAATGCGGACAATGTCGGTAGCGCGGGATGCATCTTCATCACGACATGCGCGAGAGCCATGCTGGAGAATCGAGTTCAGATCACGGGTAAGTACTTGCCAGCCGTCGTTTGTGAGCAGCGATGCAGATCCCTTTGCCAAGGTAGTCACGCCCTCGAGGGCGACCAGTATAGGAGAGCGAAAGTCGAGCTTGTCTTGCGAACTGGACTGATAGAGGTCCATGAACATGTCCATCAGACCTGTCGTCTCTTTGCGCAGGACGTCGCTGTCATCTTCGCGCAGCCAGAGTGCCAGCGCTCGCACGGCGGAAAGGATGAATAAGTCTTCATCGGCACTGTCCTTGATCGAGTCCCAGGCGAGGGTGTGATGGGTGCCTGTTGCTGTCTCGGCTTTGCCTATGCGAGCATCAGGGTGCAAGCCCATGGCTCCAGCAACGGACGCATCCCACCTGTCACGTAGGTATTCGATGGTGAGCGACATGGTCTCGGAGAAGCCTTTGCGGAGCTTGAGCAGGTTCTCGGGGGTCATAATAAAGGTATCTAGTGAGTCATCTTCCAGGCATCTGACAAGATAACCGAGAAAGATGGCGATGATGTCGTATGCAGAAGTGAGCCGTTTTGACACTTTTGGATATTCGGGCTTGTTGAGCTGTTCTAAGAGCGTGGGAGCGGAGGAGCGGATGTCGATGAGCAGGAGGTTGATGAAGAGATACGAGAAGGCTTTATCGTCCTTCTTTTTGTCTGTGAACAGAAGTTGTGGAACTTCACTTGGGTAGGCTTGCAGCAGGGATGCTGCGGCGTTGGTGTAAGCAGAGCGTGCTTCGGGTGTAGGACGACTGGTGACGAGGTTCTGGATATAGTTGACAACGCTCTTGAGCCACTTGGGCTGGTGAGGTAAGATCTATATGTAACTCAGCTGAACAGTTCTATGTAAGGATTGACATGGAACGTACGCTGGAGTTGGCATTTCGTAGGAAGTAGCCGAGGAACTCGAGGAGCGTGACAGCATCGGTGGCAGTGAACGATGAGACAAGGCTCTGGATCGTGGTGCCAATTTGGCCTGCTAATGTAGCAGGATCATCGACGACAGTCATGGAGTTGAGCCACGCAAAGCCTAGAATGTCTAGCACTGGGGGGTGACTGGGTGCGATCTCGGTGAGGGAGCTGATGTCGTCCAACTTGATAAGAGTTCGGGCTCCGTCCTGGGAACTGACAAGAGTGTGAAGTAGTTGAAGAACCAGTATTGTTGTCTCGTCAGAACTAGTCATGTTAGCTGTTTATATCTGATTGATCAGGTCCGGGCTCATACCTGTAAAGAACTGCGCCAACGAGTAGGGGGATCCTGTCAAGAAACTTATCATCACTGGTCGCCCGTTCCGGAAGCAGGATAGCAAAGATGTGCAGTACAGAGATCACAAGATCCAGCATCTCCTTTGAATTCTTGCTCGAAGGCTTTGATCCAGTACGCAATAGTCGGTCGAGGAACTTGGGTGAGAGACTAGCCCACAGACTCTGGACGGTCTGCTCATCGTGGCGGAGTTGCTCTGAGCTGTCGAGGACGGACTTGAGAAGAGCCAATCCCACAAATCTCTGGGTATCATCTTTTGCCCTGAGAAGAGTCTGGATCCTCGTGATATCTGCCGGTGGCGGTAAAGCGCCCTGCGCATCACTGCTGGGCGTCGAGTCGTCCATATGGTTCTTTGTTGTTGTTGTGACAAACACCGAAAACGGTGTGACGCTCTCGAGGTGCTCCACGAGTCGATCGAGACTATCTTGAGACACAGTTTAAAAGTATAGAGTTGCTAGGGACTTGAGTGTCTGAACCGCGTTTTGATAGTATAGAAATGTCTTGACTCTAACTAGGCCATTTACACGAGGCCCACTATTTCGGTGATGTTGAAAATGCCCCGATATGTGCATCTTAGAATGTTCATCTTAGTTAAGAGTCAGTAAGAATAATAAGCCAGATAGATAGATATCTAGCTATGTTTAATCAACGAGGTCTGCAATAACTACAATAACTAATCCAACGCAACGTCGCGTACTATGTAGTACCACAGGTCAAGACAAGTAACATAGTTGAGTCTACAGCGTGGCCCGAGCTTGGTTATAGCGGCCCCCATGAGCCCTGCAGCACTACATACCTTAGTACTCCGTACCTACCTACCTACCCACGATAACGATAACTACAACTTGCATCTTAAAGCTAACGTCAACGTAGTACTCCGTACTTCTTCTCAACACTCACCATAAACAAAATAAAACAACAGACACCATCGTCGAGAGACTCCAGCCGCGAGCGTCTCTGCTGCACAATGATATAAGCCGCACCATGTCTGGAGACCCCTACGCCTTCGCCTCGACCTCTGCCTCTGCCTCTGCCTCCTCCGCATCGCAAACCCCCAACTCAGACGATCGCGACGAGATCGACTTCGTGGGCCATTACGACGGCCTCAATCGAGACCGAGACGAGGACAGCCAAGACGTATTCCAAGATGATCCGCTCCACGGCAGCTTGAACGCGCCAATGTCCTTCAAGCGCAGACAAGGACCGTCTCTCCTCCTCTCGGTGCCCTCCCGCCTCCTCTCCGCCATCACCGGCTCCCGGTCGAACCCTTCGCTGCCCTCCTCACGAGGTGCCTCGCCTGCCGTGTTCTCCGGGTCCGATACCCCGCCGCGCGCCGACCCTGCCAGCTTCAACGCCGCCTCCAAAGATGCCGCGCCGCACGACTGGTACACCGAAGGCCCCGGCCGCCGGGTCGGCTACGAGGATCTCACGGCCATTGACTGGATCTTTGAGTACACAAAGGAGCGCCAGCGGCTGCGCGTCATGTACTCGAGCGCAACTGGCCTCCTGGGCTACGCTCAGCGTCTCATCGATGCCAGCCAGGTCTGGATCGTGCTGATCCTCACTGGCATGGCCGTCGGCGCCATCGCCGCTGGCATCAACGTCACCACCGACTGGCTTGGAGACCTGAAGCAGGGCTTCTGCTCCAGCGGGCCCGAGGGCGGCCACTTTTACCTGAACAAGGCCTTTTGCTGCTACGGATACGACCAGGGCTCAAAATGTGAAGGGTGGAAGTCTTGGGGTGATGCCTTGGGAGTCCACTCGACTGGCGGGAAGTGGTTCATCGAGTACTTCTTCTTTGTTATCCTCGCCGTATGCGCAAATCCCCCTTTTCCTGTCCTCTCTTGGCTCTAACAACAGCTAAACAGATGTTCTTTGCATATGTCGCCGCCCTCCTCGTGCAGGAGTATGCCATCTATGCCAAGCACAGCGGCATCCCTGAGATCAAGACTGTCTTGGGAGGTTTCGTCATCCAGCGGTTTCTCGGAACCTGGACGCTTGTGACCAAGTCATTGGGTCTTGTACGCTATTCCGACCCTTCTCAACTTCAACCCCTGACTTTGATAGGTTCTTGCTGTAGCCTCGGGCATGTGGCTTGGTAAAGAAGGCCCCCTAATTCACGTCGCTTGCTGTTGTGCCAACCTCTTTACCAAGTTGTTCCGCAACATCTACGACAATGAAGGTAGCTATCTGCTCAAAGCCTGTCTTCATTGAACTTCCTGCTAAGTCACTCGTCTAGCTCGAAAACGTGAGGTACTATCAGCCGCTGCGGCCTCGGGTGTATCTGTCGCCTTTGGCTCTCCAATCGGCGGTGTCTTGTTCAGTCTCGAGGTATGCCTCCCCCTTTTCCTCTACCTCGTCCTTTCTAACACGCTGCAGACCTTGTCTTACTACTTCCCGGACAAGACAATGTGGCAAAGCTTCGTTTGTGCCATGACCGCCGCAGTCGTCCTCCAAGCATTCGACCCATTCAGGTCTGGTAAACTTGTATTGTACCAGGTCCACTACAGCATTGGGTGGCATCGCTTCGAGCTTCTGCCCTATGCCATCCTGGGCGTCTTGGGAGTAAGTGGATGATGATCAAATTCGAGGGTTCTAGCAGCTAACAAGAGCTGACAGGGCATTCATGGCGGTCTCTTCATCAGGCTCAACATGGCTATTGCTCGCTGGAAGAAGTCCAATCCCTGGATCCCTGGCCCCATCATCCAAGTCCTCATTGTGGCCTTCTTGACGGCTCTTATCAACTACCCAAACTTCTACATGAAGGCGCAAACCACGGAGCTCGTCTCGAACCTCTTCTCCGAGTGCTCCCAGGTCCTCGACGACCCCATTGGCATCTGCAGGACAGGCGCTGCGTCTGCTAGAACGATTGTCCTCTTGATCTTCGCCTCGGTGTTGGGCTTCTTCCTCGCCGCAATCACCTTTGGCCTGCAGATCCCCGCGGGTATCATCCTGCCGTCCATGGCGATCGGGGCACTCACAGGCCGCGCCGTCGGCATCGTCATGGAGATCTGGGTCACCAACCACCCGTCCTTCTTTCTGTTCGCCTCCTGTGAGCCCGATATCCCCTGCGTCACGCCGGGTACCTACGCCATCGTCGGCGCCGCAGCCTCGCTTGCCGGCGTGACTCGCATGACCGTCTCCATCGTCGTCATCATGTTTGAGCTCACGGGCGCCCTCACCTACGTCCTCCCCATCATGATCGCCGTCATGATATCAAAGTGGGTGGGCGACGCCTTCTCGCGCCGCGGTATCTACGAGTCCTGGATTCACTTCAACGAGTACCCCTTTCTTGACAACAGCGAGAATCACGACACCGTCCCCGACATACCCGCCGCCCAGGTTATGACGCGCATCGAGGACCTCGTCGTCCTGACTGCTACCGGCCACACCATGGCCTCGCTTACAACCATCCTTGAGATGCACCCCTACCGCGGCTTCCCCGTTATATCAGACCCCCGCGACGCCATCCTCCTTGGCTACATCTCCCGCGCCGAGCTCGCCTACAACCTCTCCGCCTCGGCTCAACCACCACGATCCTTACCCCCCGAGACCGAGGCCTTCTTTTCCCACCAGCCCATGGCCGACCCACGCACCACTCTCGACCTCCGCCCGTGGATGGACCAGACGCCCCTTACCTTACCCTCCCACACAAGTCTGCACCTCGTCGCCACCTACTTCCAGAAGCTCGGCCTGCGCTACCTCCTCTTCAGCGACCGCGGCGTCTTGCAGGGTCTGCTTACCAAGAAGGACGTCTGGTACGTCCTCAATGGCGCAGAGGAGACGCGCCGAACTACAGGCCTGCCCGCCACGGGCGCGGGCTATGAGACGGGTGTTACGGGCGTGGCAGATGATGACGGCGATGATGTCCGCGAGAGTAGCGGGCTACTGCGAGGCGGGGATGGTGCTGACGATGGCGATAGTTTACGAGGTAGGGAGCCTGTATCGCCAATGTTATAGACGGAGTTATTTAGATAGGATATTAGTTTATGTGCGAACTGTTTACGAGTATTACAGGTTTTCTTCCACCCATGCTGACGAGCTGTCTATTTTACTTCACTACGCTTATCCAGTTCACGTTGAAACCTCAGCCCGGTTGAAATGGAACCGATAGGTGATCGTGGTAAATGCAATGTATTTTACAGAAAGGGCACTTGACCCAAATGCAACGTTTCAAAGCTATCTATATCCCCAACGCCTAGCAGAAGCCCGCCAGCCAAACGCACATCACCGTCCCAACCTGAAAGACATAGCTTTCAAGGCAATCAAGATAACCAGATCTAATACTCAAAGTCGTCATCCACAGAGGGCCCCTTGTTCTTAGACACACTCTCCTGCTTACGATACATTTCTGCAACCTGGCGACTCGTCGTGGCGGCGTCTGATTTCTTGTCGTCACGCACACGGATGAAGCGGGGGAATCGCAGACTGATGCCCTTATCGCCCGAAGGATCAACGCCCTCTTTGGCGCCGGCCTTGTATCTCGGGCTGAGCGTCAGGTCTGCCGTCTTGACCTCCCAGACGTACCGAGGCTCAAACCATACGTCAGGCTGATGCTGGCCGCCAGAGGAGTGCGAGTAGAAGGGCTTAGGGCGATCGATGGTGATGTCTGAGAGCTGCTTGTGTAGCTCTTCAAGGACCTGCTCTGAGAAGCCGGTTCCGATGTTACATACAGTCTCATATGTCTCTGAGTTGGGGTTGTAGCATGCCAAGAGGAACGCGCCGTAGACGGATGTACGCTTTCCCTTTCCGTAGTATGCGCCTAGGACAACGAGGTCGAGAGAGTCACCAACACCAGAGAGATAATCCTTCTTGATCTATATTGAATGTCAGTTGGGTGCATTCACTGGTAGCAGGAGAGGAAGTCTTACCTTGAGCCAGTTACGACTTCGCTTGCTAGGCTCATACCCGCTCTCGGTGCCGTCCAACATCTTGACCATGAGACCCTCGCAAGACGCCTTGACACTCTCGTCAAGGAACAGCTGAATCTCGTCAAGCTCCTGGCCGTTCATATGCGTTGCAAAGGAGAACTCGCCCTCTACAGGAGTGAAAGCGGCCTCGAGGAGGTCACGTCGCTCCCGCAGGGGCTTTTCGACAACGGCTTCTCCATTGAGGTACAACAGATCGAATGCAAACACACAGACCTTGACCTTGACATCTTCAACCTTGACATCCTTCTTTTTGCGTGTCATTAACTGTTGGAAAGGCAGCACTTTCTTTTCATCGACATCCCATGCCACAGTTTCACAATCCAGCACAAAGCTCTTGGTATCAGGCTTGACCCATGTGTGAAGCTTTGCAAGGATATCAGGATACTTCTTGGAGAGGTCCTCCGAGTTTCGCGAAAAGATGCTCGCAACACCCGCAGCTGCCTCCTTGGCCGCCCCTTGGCTTGCTTCACTCAGCTCCTGAGGCGCATCCTTGGCCACGTAGTGAATCTGAGCTCTTTCGCCGTCATACTTGTACTCGCAAGTAAAGGTCTGGCCTTCAAAGCGGTCCAGCACCTCGGTAATGGCTTTGGTTGGCTTGGCCAACATGGGCTTCAAAGGCACGCCAGGCCGAAGCTTACAGTTATCGCGGAGCTTCAAGATCCCATGGTCGAGCATGGCCGGGATGATGACATCGTAACTAGGGAGTTCACTGTTTCTTGTTAGCATGACCATTGATCAGGTGATTCAGGGAATTCTCACCTGTAAACTGTCTTAAGGATAGCCTCGCCCTTCTCCATGTCTGAGGTGCTGGGCAACTTCCCCTTGACATCTGCCTCATGGCAGACCACGGCTTGGGCAAGCGAGACAAGGACTGTCCTTTCGGCCAGACCAAGCCTCAACTTGCCTTCCAAGAATCGAATAATGAACTTGGCTTCACTCGGCCCGCCCTTATCCTTGGTGATATCGACTTTGCCGGCTGAACCAGCATCAGCTGATGCGAGCAACTTCTTGATGCCATCCACCTTGCGGCCTTGCGCGCCACTTCCAGACACAGTAGCAATGCCCATCAAGCCCTGATGAACACCCTTAACCGTGAGAGCCTTTGGTTTAAACATGGTACGCTGAGTCGATCGACTTTTTACAGCCACCAGTCCGAGGTCGCCAATCTCCTTCTGATCGGCCTTGATCACCTGCAGACTCCGACCAGTGGTTTCGCCGATAGCCTTCATAATCAGGGACTCGCCAATACCAAGCTCAATGCCAGCGTAGTCGGGGGCGAGCTTGTTGATCATGAGTAAGACAGTCGAAAGTAGATCGTCCGGAGTTAAGCGCATGACCTGGCGCAAGAAAAGCGAGCAATGCTCCATGATTATCAACCGCTTCGTGGTCATCTCAATGAGAGAAAAAGTCGTGCAGAGCGCCGCATAGGGAACAGGAGAGCCCGCTGGCCAGTCGGGGTACGGATCCTTACTTTTCGACTTCAGCTTCGTCTGGGCCTTTTCTCGAGCTTTGGCAGCAACCTCAGGCTTTTCCTCGGCGTCAGCCTCCTCTTCTACCTCGGAAGCCGATGCTGTTGATGTCTCTTCCTTGGCGGGCTCATCGAGTTCCTCCGGGGTAGGCTCTTTAGAGGCCTTGGTCTTGGATTGTTTACCAGGCTTGCGCTTCGGCGGCGGGCTCGTCGACTCTTGTTTCTTGGGAGACGCAGCCTTCTCTTCTTTTATGGATTCCTCCATGACCTCGTCGTCTACCTCCTCGACTCGCTTGCGAGACCTTCGTACTCGTTTGGTGACAGGGCCATCACTATCGTCGTCAACCTCCTCCTTCTTAACAGGTGTCGGTTCGGGTTCAGTCTTCTTGATAACTGGTCGGGCCCGCTTCTTGGATTCTGTTCAAACAATCAGAAAGACATCAGACCGAGTTTCAAAGATCGACAACTTACCTTTGTCTGAATGTGAGCCCTCCTTGGCATCAATATCAGTGTCCTCCTCCTTGACTTCATCCTTCTTGGCCGCCTTGCTACTAAAAGCCAGCCTTGTCTGCTGAGGTGCCGGCGCTCCCTTGGCACCAAAGAACTTTCTAAGAAGAGAAAAGAAAACTTGTCAGCAAATTCATACTTCCTTTGTGTTTCATACTTCCAACCACACGCACCCTATCGTGCTCTGCCCGGATTTGACATACCCAAGTGTCGCCTGCTTAGGGGCCATGATGCACAGAGTTCTCGACAATTCCAGCGAAAGACAGCACACAATATAGCTTGTCGAAGGTCGTGATACCAATATCAGGGCGCTTTGGCAGACTCGAGAGGCTATGCTGAGACCTCGACGACAGTTGACACTTGGAGCTTGCATGACGCGTGACGCCAGGCAGAATCGCGTTAATGGGGAGACCCGCGATGCGACCAAGACGCGAGACGCGGGTCATCACGTGATGTATGACATTCGGTAGTTTCCACTTCTGGCAGTTGCCGCTTAAGTTAAGTTATTACTTCCGGAGGGGCAACGATTAGTTCGGACTCGGAGAAATCGGCCGAGATGGACCGACATGTCATGAACGTGTTGGAACGGAATAACTACGAACATAACCCGAAAAGACATCCATTATTTCACACACAAAAGGCTCATCTGGGTCCCACCCTTCTCCGTTTTGGACCATCCCAGGTCTCTCTCTAGATATCATGGATGTATATTACAACAGGCAACAAGTGCTGCGATCATTATGGGATGCTAACGGTTTTCCGCCTCTTTACTGGAAGTAGTGGTTCTCCTCGGGGATACGACCGCGGATGAACTGGGGCTCAGAACCCCGGACGTAGATGTCCTCGAACAGAATCTCGGGCTTGGGCTCAGGCGCAGCCATAGCCTCAGCAGCAGCAACCTCCTCGCTGACATGAGCGCGGGCCTCCTTGTCAATTGTCTTGAGCTCATCCTCCGTTGTGATCTCCCAGTCCAGAAGCTTCTGCTTGACTCCGGCAATAGGGTCGTTGGTCGAGCGCATGCGCTGGATCTCCTCACGGGTTCGGTAGGTGGTGCCAGGATCGGACATAGAGTGACCGCCATATCGGTAGGTCACATACTCGAGGACCAGAGGGCCCTTGCCGGCGGCAGTCCATTCCTTGCCGTACTTGACGGCAGCCTTAACGGCGAGGACATCCATGCCGTTGACCTTAAGGCCAGGGATGTACTGACCACGCTTGTAGTAGTCGGTCAGGGCCGAGGAGCGGGCGGCAGAGGTACCCATACCATACTTGTTGTCTGTACATCGTTAGCGTCTGTGTGGTGCGCGTGCGTGCAGTCAATCCGGTTCAACTCACTCTCGCAGCCAAAGAGGGCAGGCAGGTTCCAGAGCTTAGCCATGTTGAAGGCCTCGAAGACCTGTCCCTGGTTGCTGGCACCGTCACCGTAGAGGATGATGCTGGCGTTCTTGTTGTCGTTGTACTTGTGGGCAAAGGCAAGACCGGCACCAACGGGAACCTGGGCACCGACGATACCGTTACCGCCGTAGAAGCCCTTGGAGAACATGTGCATGGAACCACCCTTGCCGTAGGCGATACCCTCACGTCGGCCGAGCAGCTCACCAATAATGGAGCGGACAGTACCGCCGCGCATCAGGGCGAAGCCGTGGCACCGGTAGGCGGTGATGATATCGTCTTCCTTGGTAATGGCATGCTCGATGCCAACGGCGACGGCCTCCTGACCGGTAGACAGGTGGCAGAAACCACGGATCTTCTTCTCCTTGTACAGACGATCGGCCGCCATCTCCATCTGTCTGCAGGATTATCAGCAAATGGGGTCCCACAGAAAATCCATCGACGTCAAGTATCGCATACCGGATGCTGACCATGTCGTGGTACATCTGCTTCAACTCCCTCTTGGTCACCTCGAGGGAGTAGGGGGGAGGGTCCAGCTCGTAGGTCTCGAAACTCTCATCGCTGAGGTCAACGATGAATTTCTCATCGTCAGACTGGTGAGAACAGAGTATTAGCAAATAATTCGGTGCCCGGTATCGCAAACAAGACAGTGGTGCAAAGCATCTCGCGGAGGCTTGGATGATCGGAAAGGGCGCATTTTCTCACCTTGGGGACCGAGTGGCTCAGGGACGCCGATGCAGCGTTGGTGGTAACGGAGCGGGCGGCAAAAGCAGCAGGAGCAAAGGCCTTGGCGCGCAGAGACGCTGCCCGGGGGGCTCGGAGAGCTCGAGACAACATCGTGAGTATGGAGGTGCCTCTGGATCAATTGGGATCAGGACGTTGTCGAGCAGTTAACGACGACTTGGCTGGATGGAGCTCAGAAAAAGTCGCCATGTTGAGCGTTGAGCTTGCTTGTTGGTCAGGTCTAGTCCAGGCTAGGACTAGTGGCCCCCCACGTGACAACCACCCGTTCATGGAAGTTTCTTCCTTTGGGGGTCCCAAATGCCTTTAAAAATGCCGGGTCTTTGCTCCAAAGTGAGATATACAGCGACTGAATCACTATACACCCATTAACCGCTTCTCAGCCTCTATATCGACCTCTTTGGCCCGGATACTGCGCTTTCGGACCCCTTAAGTGGCGCGCAACTTCGTCGGGGTAATGCACTCCGGTACATACATATCTTCCGATGTGGGACCCCCCATCCACAATTTCCCTCGTCTTTTCTTTCGCCGACCCCCGACGCTGGGATTTGCTAGTTTCGGCCTCCAACATCAGTGTCAGAGCGAGTGCGTTAATTTGCTTTGCATAAGTAGTCATCGGGCACTTGTCAGCCAATCTGTACTCTGTATACGTATAACAATGTCGAATCTCAATTGTGACTCCCTGCCTGGGGTGGCTTTCTAATCCTTCTATACATAGCGCCGTATCCTCTGGTATTAATGATCCATGGCTAGTAAATGTCAAAGAACCAGCTCCGTACCTATACTTCAGTTCTGGCACTCCCCAGGCCAGCCTTTGAAGATGCAACTCCGCGTTCCGTCCCTCAAGCACCAGATTCCCATAATCCCTTGCTTCATGCTGTCGTATGTCATGCAGGTCCGATCATCCATAACAATAGGTAGTTTGACCTGGTAATGCAGCAACGCCGTTAAACATGCTTCCCAAATACCTAAATCATCTCTACAACAGCCCGAAGCAGGGGTATTGTACAATGACAGAGCGTATAACCGGACCCATTCCTTGTTTAAGGGGTGTCGATTCCGTAAGATAAGAGCGTCTTAACGCTAAGAGGCCCGCCGCTATTAATCAACTTGATCATTCTGAAAGCATTCGATTCGACCGGGTCAGCAATCTCGTTCTTCAATCGTCGTGAAAGAATGTGCCCCCTTGCAGCGGGGCTGTCGATGGGCCAGCGTCCTGCATGTCGACATCCTGAGCCGACGGATCGCGGCTGGCGCTGGTCAACGCCGGTTGCGAGCCCCGATAATCAATAGCCATTGCACTCAGTGGCCGGTTCGGGTCGTCTTCCAACACTCGTTGTTGAAGTGAGAGGGGTCGGTCGTAGAGCATTTCTTCGGGTGGGGAAAATGACCACACCTATGCCAGTCAGCATCCGAATGTACCCATACTCGTCCAATCTTCATCTTACCTCCATCACAGTGCGGCCCTGTCTCAACGCTAGGGCAACACACTTTTCGTCTTCAAATGCAACTCGCCAGACAGCTTCGCCCTGAGCGATGAGTTCCCGAACGAGGTGGCCGGTCTTGAGATCCCAGATCTTGACTCGGCCATCACTGCCACCACTCACCACTCGGGTATCATCAAATTGTAGACTAGTAACGCTGTTGTCGTGAGCTGCAAGACGATGGATGGGACACATCTTTTCCAGCGACCACACCCTGACAGACCCATCCGATCCTCCGGTGACAAGGGTGTCGCCACGCATCTGGAGTTGACCAACGAGTGATGTATGTCCTTGGAGAATAGCAAGGCATTCGCTATAAAAGTGTTAGTAACTGCCATTGTACATCATCATATCCAGCAAACCTACCCAGAGGTCGGGTCCCAGATTCTGACATTGGTATCGAGGCTGCCTGTGACAACCCTCTTACCGTCGAAGGCAATGGCATAAATCTGACTAAAATGACCCTGGAGAGTCTGGAGACAGCGGCCTTCAGAGATGCTCCATACTCGAGCAAAGGTATCGTAGCTACCGGACACGACAATGTCACCCTTGATCTCGAGACATCGGACACTAGACTGATGGCCAACGAGAACATTCTTGCAGAGGCCCGTTCGGATATCCCAGATCCGCAGTGTTGTATCTCGGGACCCTGAAATGGCGGTATTTGCGTCCGCCATCTTTAAACACCTGACAGTCGATGTATGGCCTCGCAGTGTATGAAGACAAGCCCTTGCACTCATATTAGCATGTGATTGATGGTACGCCACGTTCTCCTCTACTCACCCTGTTCTGAGGTTCCACACTCGCACATCGCGATCGCAACCGCCGCTGACCAATGTGTCGTCCCATGGGACCATAGCCCAGACGCCCATGACGTGGCCTTGTAATGTGCGTTGAGCGTCACCCTCAGTATCGAACACATGAATCTTGGCATTATCAAGTGCCACAATGATGTACTTGGGTGTGAGGTGTAAGCTTGTAACAACGCCGCCCTCCTGGGTGATGTTCCTTGTCGTGCTAGTGCCGCCAGACCTCCATGCAGCCTCCACCAGATATCTCTGTTTGAAGTGGGACTTATAGGTTCGCAGTCTGGGTCTACCAGAGCCCGTTGACCCGTCAAAACTTCGAGTGCCCATATTGTGAGACATAAGAGAGCGAGCGCCGGGGAAACTGCTGCTAGCCATGTCGGTATCTAATCCATGGAAAGGCTGGGCAGCCGGCCTTGCGGAGAATTGAGGAGCAGTTGTGTAAACCTCAGAAAGTCTTCGGCCATAATCGTGTTTGACGCATAGGTTTTTCCAGGTCATGTCGTCGCTAAGAAGGTCTCGCCATCGTTTCGATACTTGCGAGGCCCGTGCCAGAACTTTAGGGTCATCGATGAAGGACAGGATCTGGAGATGCAAAGTTAGTCTACCAGAGGAAGTGCACACCATAGAGCGCGCGTCTTACCCTAAGACATAATTCGTCGGGGAGACTTGTAAACGGGTCCTTTTTGAGCAGAGGGCTGACAAATTGATGAACGAAGCTCAATTGCTGACTGGTACAAAGATTAAGAAGATCTGCAAGAACGCGGGTCCGCTGGGGACCGGAGCAGTTCTTGAAGTGCTGGCGAACCTTGGCAAGAAAGAAATCCTCGTCATCCGCAGCATCACTCCAGTCCGGTTGAAAGTGCGATGGGCCTGGCGATGCTGCAGGTGTTGGAGGCGGCGGAGGGGAGCCGGTGAGCTGCTGGTCGTAGTCTGCGGCCGGCGTGGACATGCTAGGAGTCGGTGGCCCTCGGAGATGGCGGTGCTGCTGAGGCAGCTTTTCCAAATGGTGGTTGATCATGGGGTTGCTGGTGGTATGGAGGGTCAAGTCATCGCTAAGGGCACTTCCTCGCCGTTCGGAAAAACTCATGGGTCGCTGGTAACCGGCCATGATCCGGCCAGTCGCCCTGAAAGGGAGTCGTGTAGAATGGGAGAAGAGGCGCTGGAGATATCAGAGAGAGAATCGAGGAGCGCGATAACGGCGGACGGCCACGACTGGCGGCGGTCGATATCGAGGATATGTCGAAGATGGGGGGAGTGGGGACCGAGAGGAAACCGAGATGAGGCCTCTGGCAACAGATCAAGGGAGATGTCAGCACACGTAGAACAGGACTGAGGCGCTATTGATCAGATTAATCAAAGCGAGGAAGAGGACACAGGTCGAGAGGGTAAAGAATAGAGTTTATAGAGGTCAAAGAACCAGAAGCAGCAGTGAAGAAGCAGAAACGAACGGTGAATGGCGATGGTAGGTACTGGAGATGGTGGAGAGACGGGCAGACGGTAAGTTACAGGGACGTGAACGGGGAAGGGGACGGGAATGCCTGGGCCTGGGCTGGGATCACAATCTTGGCTTGCAACTGGGCCAGGGACTGGCTGATGACCTGGAGCGTGGGTCTGGTGAGGGCTAACGACGATGGCGGCATGGAGGAACTGACGAGGCGCTAAACGGAATCCGTTACAGTTCTGCGTCTCTCCCAATCTTCCGTCCCGTCCACCGTTCCCTTGCTTATTAGGGCCATGCCGGCTGTCGCCGTGACCGGCGAGACTGGCTGGATATGCGAAGTGAAAGAGTGTCTTACCGGGTGGCTCGTCCGTCTTTGTCTAGCTATCTAGGTAGACAAAGTCGACCAGGGGCGGGTTTGTGAGTTGTGAGGCGTCGAAGGGTGTTTTGCTGTCAATCGATCATCGAATGCGGTGCCGCCAAGGCAAGACAGAGACAAGGAAGTGATTGGTTGAACGAGATAACGAGCGAACGGATGGATGAATGAATGAATCAATGAGCAATGAGCAAGCACCAGACAGACCAAAAAAACAGTCCGACAGTGAGAACAGAGTCGTTTACTCGAGTTGTGTCTGTTTCAAGCTTGACCAGGAGGGGGGGTCCGTCGCAGAAAGGTACCAATGTATTGATTGGAAGGGAGACCTGGGAAGGTCCGAGACGCCATTTACACCTTCTCTTTCAATTTCAATATGGAGTAGTTATCACATTCCACCTCGTGCAGTACAACCCGTAGCCGGGTATGTAAGAGGACTTGACTTGACATCAATACCTACGACGGAGTACTTGTAGTATGAGCCTCTTCGTCAAGAAGCATGCGCGTATAATTAGTCAAGTAGTATGCGCCGCCAAACGGCAGTTTCAAAACGGCAGATGACTAGGAGAGACAGGGCTCCAGTGGCCCCCCTGATATCAGTCCAGCGCTTGGCCGCTCTCAGCTGTGCCTGGATTTTACATCAGTGTGCGGTTTCAAAGGGCATTCATTGTAGGCTGGTTCTTCTCCGTACTACAAGTCATTATTACAATACATCCCCATCGAGTTTAGAAATATGACGCTTCAAGCGGCTCCTGATAAGATCCAATTGGATTCATTCTATCTGTATACTTATGCAAGTCGAGCTCTCCAGAGCTCGTGAATCGCATCACAAACACGTCTACGGAGTACCCGCCAACCCGGCTATTTCCTCTGGCTACGCATGCAATAGTCGTTTCCATTATCCATGAATCTCCTACCTCAGCCTTAATGCCATTTCTGTTTCAAATCTCTAGCGCAAGCCTCCTCTGACGTCGTCGCTTCTTGTCTTTGAATGAAGTGATACCTCCTCCGCATTCGGGATATTCCGATGCGTCGATGGCGTCAACATGTTGATAAGCATGTGCCTTCCCGTGAGATTTAACCTTTTTCTACTGACGCATTCTGTGCAATACGTACCTTGGAAATCCTGTACTGTACGTACATATTGTGTTGCAATGAACCCCCCCGGCGATTCTGGAGGAACTTGACCCTATCGTAGACAGCTAGTGTGCAATGGGACGAGAAGCTATGCGATTATTGGTGAACTTGGCCGAACGGTTGGCTTGGCTTGGTCTTGCCCTGTTTTATCTGATTGCGCTTGATCAATAGTGGTATTTGACCCGGCATCACCACCAAAAGCCCTTGTCATCTCCTAGCTCATTGACCTGCGTACAGTATAACAAGCGCCCTTTCGAATCTCTCAACGTGATCACGCCATTTTGTAGTACATGAGCTAGTTACACGTCTACAACGAAGAAACCCAAAGAAGCATCGGTGTTAACTCGCAGTTGAAAGGCTCCGTTTACACGAGACTTGATTCATAATAAACTGCCCCTCTGTAGTGATTCTCAAAGCTCTAGTCGTACTCCGTACAGCCATTTTAACCAAGGTATTCTACATGGCCATATCATTCGTGTACATCCCATCCCATCAAGCCCAGCTTTTACCACCTCGAGAACTGCTCATAAGTCTATTCTGGCCCATTCCTATAACAACTGAAACAAAGAGCTCGCCGGCTCTGCAAAGGAGGAGAAAGAGAAAGCTGACAATTGAAAGTTGAAAAAGCGCCACGAACACTTGCTGTGTTGTTCTAATCCACCACCCTAGCCATCAAAAGGTCTATCATGCGCAGCACCCAGGACCACGGAGTGAATGACTCCTTTTTAGTGATGATGGCCGAACTGGGTCAGGAGCGGCAGCAACATGCCCCCAATAGTGGCCAGGGTATCGCGCATCTGCGGACCTCTGGGTTTTCGCTGAGCTGCCGCGGGGCCTTCAGCATAGCCATTGAGACCATGATCATGAGCATGCCCGTGAGCACCACTATCCTCCTGCATGGCGTTCATGGCAACATAACTGGCCTACTGTTAGCCATATCCACATCAGAGACACAAGAGTGGGTAGAAACTTACAGGAACGTGCCTCCTGAAAAGAGCAGCAGCATGCCTGTCCACCAGTGATCGCTCTCAACCGTGCCGCCGCCCAACAACGTGATAATAATCCATGTTGTTATCGCACCAAATGGAGCGGCCAGGCTGAAGACAATGAGATGACCTCGCGCGGCCCGCTTCGACAGACCTTGCTTCAGGAGAAGGGACGTCAGGCCAAAGGCAGCGGGGGCTTTGTGGATCATGATGGCGGCAAAGATGATGAAGCCGAGCTTCATGTCCGACGTGGTCGATGAGGCGCCCATGGCAATGCCGTCAGCTGCGGCATGGATTACAAGTCCCGTTGTCGTAGCCAGACTACGTGCTCGCCGCGGTGTCGGGGCCAATGAGCCCAAAAACCCGTCTGCTTCCTCGTCTACAGAAGCAGAGTCCCCATTCAAATTATCAAGGCTGATGTGCCTCGTCTGAGGCGCAGCCTGGAGGCTGTCTGTTGCATGTCGTGGTAGCCGGTCGATAAGGAACATGAGCAAGAAGCCAAGGATCAAGGAGAACCCGATCTCAAAGGTAGGAATCGCATGCTCGTGGTCGTGTTCAGCTTCATGGCCTTCGTCATGATCGTGGTCGCTCTCTTCTCCACTGCCAGGCTCTTTATCGCCCGTGGTATCGTCCTTGATGGTGTCGTCGGTATTATGTACTTCAGGGGTCTCAGGGGCCTCGACCGCAGCCTTGATGTCGGCACGTTTCGCTTGGGTTTCTCCTGACGTCAATTGTACAAGTCGACGAACAATGGCGTCGGTGCCGGCTCGATCACCATATTCTCTTTGCGCAACCGTGTTGATCGTGGGAATTGACTCGGGGAGGCCACGTGCAAGGATGGCGTGGTTCCAGGGGGTTCGGCGCACCAAGCTTCGGACTCGGTGCATGTGAGCGGCCTCTGCGGGCGCGGCAGCAGCTTCAATTCCCTCGGGGATGATGACTATGAGTGATGTGCCGACTAGAATCCCCACTCCAACGCTTGAGAGTAGTCGAAGCTGGGATTGGGAGAGTGACATGGACAGCGGCAGCGCTCCGGCGAGGAACGAGCTATTCGATCAGATTAGCATTCGAGATTGTATCGTATATGAGTTCGAGGGTCGCGATCGCACGTACGCCAATGCCATGACCACCTAGAATCAACGTCAGTTCCCTTACTAGATCCTTGGTCGCGAGGTAGAGTCGACTTACGCATAGGCCAAGTAACAGTAGTATGCCGCCCATGGTTGCTATTTGATGCCAAGCTCAGTAGGAGATGCGCGCAAGAACCGATGCTAGTACAGTAGTTATGCGCTATCTGCGCATGATGCGTTCAGCGGGTGTGCTTCGTATAGGCCCTTCTGATGCGATTACCGTAGAAACGGGTTGAGGAGCCGAGAGCGAGAGGTAAGGACGAGGTCGACACGGGAGGAAAAAAGCTGGCGTATAACGTTAGTTAGAGGATGAGAATGTCTGGCCTCGTCAGACGGTTTGAATGGCTGGCAGGACAGAGAATCGCCAGCCCGCCCAGCCCTGCGACGACTCAGACGCCATCGATTGGCTGGCGCGGGGCACTGAGGACCCTGAAAAAGCCCCCTAGAGCAGTAAAACCCACTGGAGTCAGGGGGTGGGATGGGGAGGCTGAACGGAAGCCGCCAAGTTGAACTGCCAATATATTGGTGACTTTTCTTCGTTAACTAACGTTATAACTATCTGTTTGATGAACACAGAGGGAAAATCTCAGTAAGGCTTTAGTGATCGACTTGCTGTGAACCCTAGCAGTGATCAACCTGGAAATATTCTTCAACCCTGCAACTTTTTGTGGCTTTTATAGAATACCATTTGCATACATTGCTGGCGCAGATAACGTTGAGTGCGGTTGGGCTAACAAAATGAATTCCAAAGCCAAATCAAGGGAAGAGGCAAGACTAGGAACATAGAGCAACTGAATAGCCCCCCCTTTCGTTCCTACTGGTTGCAATTATTCATCTCGATGAACATACAGAAGTAAAGCTGGGGACAAAGTAACTTACGGATAATGCTTTCCATCTTGTCAGGTCACCTACCTGCCTTGTATATCAAAGGTGGAGTGAAGCTTCGGTGTCAACCCCTAATACGTACATATCGTCATATCCATCCCTACTCCCAATACTCATCTGAGAAAGAATGTCCTTTCTTCCGATCGCTTTAAAATCTCTCCATCCATTACTCCATCGCAATATGCCTCACCTACAAATGCAAGCTCCTCACTGTCGTTCAAAGGCCGTAAAATGTAGGGAATTCTTCCTCCTTTCAGGATAACAACCACGTTACCCTCAGCCATATATTCTGGACCAATACCGATATATCCCCTTTTTGTCAAGTACGGCTTCTTCCCATCCATGGCGCGCATGTTGTCCCGATATGATCCGGACCCAAACCTCCGAGACTTGAGCTCAGGATATCGTGTCGTTCGCTCCTCGGGACTCATGCTCTCCCAGGAGGCCAACAACTCGAAGATAGCCATGCAGTCGTGATAGTCATCCTTGGCTCGTGGGCTGGATGCACGGGCATTATCATCCTCCTTGGTCCAGTAAAGATCCCCAACAGGTACACGCCATATAGCCTCAGCACGCCGTTCTGCACTGTCGTAAATGGGCTCACCCTTGGCGGCTGACTTTTCACACAAAGCCACAATACTTTTCAGTATACCGTGGGTTACGGAGTGCGGATCTCCATAATGCCAGGTCTCGCCTACCTGGTCGATTGTATCGACGAGGTAGCCTCGGATGCTGAGAACGTCCGGGTCCTGAACTGCTTCAACAGAGACGCCTGTGTCACCAGAAGCCGCCAGAAGATGATCTTCGGCACTTTCGGTGATGGTGTAGTAAGATGGGCTTAACATCGGCCTCCAGTCAGGAACCCACGAAGGAAGATGCTCCAAATCACCCTCTTTCGGGAACTGGGAGAACGACAGCATCTCAACCCGGCCGCTCTGGATCATCTTTCGAGCTACCGAAGTGAAAATGACACCTGCATCATCGGATGTGTAGTCTGGTCTGATACTGAGCTTCTCAGAATCAACAGCCAAGCCCAGTAGCCCATAGATCCGGTCTCGATTCCTTGTTGCCTTTGTATCGCTCTCGACGAACAACTTTCGAAACAGATGAAATAGCTCGTCTCCTGTGCCAAGGCCTTTGCTGAAGTTCTGTCTGCGGTGTCGAATGCTCAGCAACGGACCTGTGCGGTGGCATTCAGCCTTGTACGCCAGCTCCATGAACTCGGTATCCGTATGCGGGCGAGATCGGATCGACTTTCTCGTGGCAGCAGACATGACTCTGCATGCCAGCCAAACAAGCCCAACCTGAACGATCTTGTAGCCGCAGACAAACACTGTATTGCAACACAAGCAGAGCTCTTGCACTGTCCACACACGATGGAACCACGCCCGCTCGTTCCAACAGACGATGGCATGCAAAAGGTCCTCGAATCCCGGCCTTGCCATGTCAATCAGTTCATGGCATGGTTTGGTTAATGGATGGTCAAGTAAGGGATCGGCCATAACAGCTTGGAGTTCGAGCATCTTCTCCCTTGTAAAGTACTCTTCGATACCAATATCCCTAGCTCGCTGTCCAATATCCCCCCACATGTCCATCAGCTCATCGGATCTGTCTGCCTCGGGTCCAAGCCAGACGAGCACTTGCTCAGCTTTGGTGTAGATGTCCGACATGAGGAGGACCTGGGCTTCCTTCTCAGCATGGTTCTCCTGGTCAATACATATCTGATCGACCCATAAGACGACCGCTTCTTGCCGGCTTCTGATGTATCGAAGGGCTGTGTCGAGCGCGGAGGTGATGGGAAAACTGGTGCCGGATATGTCGAGAGACGATGAATTCTGTGAGGTACCCCATGTATATGAAAGCGCTTTGTACGTCCTTGGCTCAGATATAGATGTGATTATCATGTCACACGAAAGACTGCTGGTAAAGTGTGCTTCGTTCGACTCTGAAGGTGTGGCTGGAATCGATGGATGAAGCTTGACAAGGCGAATATGTGTGGCTGCTGAAGGTAGCACATGATCATCGTATCTGAACAGACCCATATTCTGCTGTTCCTTAATGGCCATGACTTCACTTGCGCTCGAGTGGCTTCATATATCAATATCAAGGAGGAAGAATATGAAACCCCAGCAACTGCGAACCCCGCGCTTGTTGGTGTGATTATTACTCTCACGTATCGGTATAAGTTGTAACTTACATACTACGAACTCTTAGCTTATTCGACCAGGTATCGTATCTGCGCACTTGGACTTGTGATGTTCCCCGTGGATGATCTCAATAGACTCAATTTTACACCATGTAGGACAGGATATAAATGAGATAGTTGGTTGAGTTGGCCAACCTAAGAGCTATGTTCACTATTTTCACAGGCTGTAGGGTATTTAATCAGTCAACTAAAGGCATCTTTCACATGCAAATTATTACCCTTTGAGAGATATTAGTTCATACCAGAAAAGTAATTATTAGAAGTCATTAATAACCCAAGTAAGTACTAACGATATTACTTAACTTAGCTTATCTAGATCCAATCACTCTATTAAGTTTCTCTATAAATATTTACTACTAACGTTATGTAGTATGTATTATTCTGTCTTACAGCCTTTATACTGCGGGTACCTGGTACGTGCGTAACCACAACCACAACCTCAACCCCACCCATGTCATGGTCTACAAAGATCTTCCCAACTTCAACTAACTAACTACGTCCGCATTCTACTTGGACCGCTTTTGGCTCAATGCCGTCAAGTCACATGGCCCTCACATGATGGGCGAAGCTCTACAGTCCCCAAAAAGGCGCCATATTCTCTCCTCCATCAACCCGGATAGACCTGAAAGCAAGAAGAGAAGCCGATCCCCAGATGCAAAATCCGATGAAGAGCCCGGGCGAGATCCATCGCCAAAAGAAGCATCACAGCCTCCCAGAAACGAGCGCGACGAGGCGGCGGATACGACAAGACCCAGGAGCTCGCGGATACGACTGAAAGATCACCACAAGTCTCGTCGAAGGTCCCGAGACCGTCACCGAGACGATGATGACCAGCGGTCGCATCGTCGCCACCATCGACACCGTCGACGACACCGCTCACCAACACCTCCAAACCCTCATGAGCAAGAACCTCTCGACCCCGAAGCCGCATTTCGCGAATCCCTCTTCGACGCCATGGCTGACGACGAAGGCGCCATGTACTGGGAGGGTGTCTACGGCCAACCCGTCCACGTCTACTCCAACGAGCGCGTGGGGCCCACTGGTGTTCTAGAGCAGATGACGGACGAAGAGTATGCGGCGCATGTACGTCAAAAGATGTGGGAAAAGACGCACGCTGGCTTGCTCGAGGAGCGCGCACGCCGGGAAGAAGCAAGGAAGCGCAAGGCAGTGGAAGACCGTCACGCGCGGAAGCTGCAAGAGGACATGGACCGCAGCCTACGTCGCGGCGAGGAACGGAGACAGCGTCGACACTGGACACGCCTGTGGGAAGAGTACACAGCCGCTTGGACGGGCTGGGACGGTACACCCGCGACGATTGTGTGGCCAGTGGAGAGCGGCCGCCGCCATGATATCGACGAGGCAGCTGTACGCAGGTTCCTGGTCGACGGGTTGAACCCGCAAGATATTGGAGAAAAGGCGTTTGTGACGCAGCTCAAGGAGGAGCGTGTACGCTGGCACCCGGACAAGATCCAGCAGAGGTTGGGAGGACAGGTGGACGAGGCTACGATGAAGGACGTGACGGCCATTTTCCAGATCATCGACAGACTTTGGACCGAGAGCCGACCCAAGGCTTGACGGGGTGGCGCATGTAGGTAGGACGACGAGCAATATGATACCCAGGGAGCTAGAGATGCTGTGGGTCAGCTTGAGCGTGGGTCTGCTCACCAAGAGCAGCGGGACTGTTTCAGGGAGAGTCAATGCCTTAACTTACATTCTGGTTTTGGAGAATGGGAGGCGTAGCTACACTTGGGACGGCTTGGCACACACAGGATCGTTGCACTCCGTACGTAGTGCTGCATACTTAGAATCTCCATGCTGATAGGTACTCAAGTAAAGATCCCTAACAGCTAACTAACTAACTAGTCAGTCAACCAAACCATGCAGCACCTGCAAAGAACCAAGTCATTCATGGATTGTTCAACCCTTAACAACATGGGTAACTGCCAAATGGGCTGTTTCGCACTCCCCTCCCAGCCTACGTTCAAGGCTATGTTTGACTAAAATATATCAAACACAAGCTTCCCTCTCTGTTCCCTAACCGCTCCTCACTTACGAGGTGTGCAGCCAACACGACGGGTATCGGTTACTTGTGGCAGCCTGGCCTCGTATTCTTAGCTTGTGGACGTCATGAATTGGCCAGACGCATCCCAGTTTGAGGCCGTGCGTGGTCGAGACCGGTTTAGTCCGGGGTAGATCAGGGCGACCAAGATTTCGTGACAAAGGAGGCAATAGCGCATCTTGGCACAGAAGCCAACAAACAACTCAACACGTCACCAATGGAAACATGGCAGGTTTGTGAGAAATCAGATCATCTATCATTGAGTGGCCCAACTAAGACACCACCTAAACTATGCGTAACACATAGTAGGCCGGGTTCCTAGAGCACCTCCTAAAGGTTTCCAATCCAAAACTTCATCATAAAAAAAATTGTGGCTTTGCAGTAAAAGACGACAATAGCCATGCCTAAAGTCATATGCTTTTCATCATGATTCCAAGGCAATAGTGTTCCCCGTATTTCCAATCCCAGCTTGCAACATCTACTTCCAAACGGCAGATGCGCAGCGCTAGTAGCTGATTAAATCCCGAATTCCCACCACACTCGTGCACGTTCCAATATGATTGGCTGCGTCGAGTGAGCATGAACTCCCAGTCTGGCTCTTCATCAAGCGGTGGTGTTTTGAAGTACAGAGTTGACCGTTTCGTTTCGTTGACTGACGTTAGATTGCGTTTATAGCAACCACCTTACATGTTGGCGAAGACGGCGGCACCTCCGAAGAGGGCACCCATGGCCACGGCAGCAGTGGGCATGGCACCAGCGTTGTCGCCAGTGGCAGAGCTGGCAGCGGCGCCGGCCGATGAGGTGGCGGCGTCAATGGCAGACTGAATCGACTCGGATGCGGCGCTGTCAGTGGCGCTGGCTAGGTCAGAGCTGAGGCTCTGCACCTGAGAGTTGATGGCGCTGGTGATGCTGGCAAGAGCACTGGTGTCGACAGACTCGGTCTCAGTGCCGGTCTCAGTACCGGTCTCGGTGGACTCGGTCACGGTGCCAGTCTCGGTGGCAGTATCAGTGACGGCCGATGAGGCAGACTCGGCGAGACTGGAAGAGACATCCGCGAGGCTGGAAGAGGCATCCGCGAGGCTGGAAGAGGCCTCCGCAACACGGGAAGAAACCTCAGAGGCGCGAGACGAGATATCGGAAGCGATAGCGCCGCCACGGCTGGTGACGTCGCCAATAATGGAAGACACCTCATCGGGAATCTGGGCCTACATAGTGCAAACTGATTAGTTACTGGTGCCTGCTAACCAGCACAGTAGGAACATACCTGAGAAACGGCAGCCAGGATGGCAATAAGAGTGGCAGCAGAGTACTTCATAGTGAAAGTGTGTTGTTGGTATTAAGAGTGAGTGATTGGGTATATTGTCGTAAGTGATAGCAACGTTCTGGACTGAAATTGGATAGTGATGGATGATGAGAAGAGAACCAGAGCGAGAAAGGTCTGGAGGGTAAGACGTTTTATGGACGACAGAGGGAGCCATCACATCTTTGGGTACACACTCGACGACTCTATGCCCACGCCCCCTTGACCCCGGAGCGTCCGCTTTTCTTCTGGGCTTGGCGACTTGGAGCAGCCTGGTAAAAGGCTGTTAGGCCATCGATCGGAAAGACCCAGTTGGACAAAGGCCAGTGGAGGTGTGCTTGAGATCCGTGATTGACATTGGGACTGATGTCAGTCAGAGACGCCGTTGTCGGCGGTACCGGTACCTACCTCGGCCCTCGTTTCGGTTTGCCTAGCTCTGGTCATCCAGATATCAAGTTGTAACGTTATGTACGGAGTAGTGCCTCAGGGAGGGCTTCAGCTTTTCCACAGCCTCCTAAAAAGAGACTGATGGGCAGGGTTGATCATCTTTGTCTCACTTCATCCTACGAGACGTTCCAGGAATAGCCACAAACGAAGCAGTTCTCCAAGTTGCAAAGGCAGACACATCTGTGAAGGGCCGAGGCTGCGGGAGCCAGTGGAGGTATCCGTGGATATCTGGGAGCAGCTAATTACCATCGTTGGCAAGGCCGAGAGCTGACGACCTCCCTCAGACAAAAGCAGACAGTCGCCTCATGCTCCCTTGAGTACCTGCATAATCTTCCGTGCTCAGGGTCTCAGGGTTTGCAGTGCCGCGTTTCGCAGGCTGAGGGCCAAAACCTGGAAGTCTAGCAACGGCTGGGGGGAGCAGAAACCAGAGACCCCAGAACCGGGAATTGCTTCTTGGCGGTGTTGCCCGGTTGCCATGAGGAAGCGGACAAGAAGAGCATCATCATGGTCAGTCATGATGCATGATGGCCCTAGCCATCCATGTAACGGGGGTGACTGTAGCTGATTAGTGCTGCAGCTATCGTTTCTCTTTCAAAGAGTCGGGCGGGAGGCGGCAGCATGGGGGCGAAAAGCCGGAGGAAATCGTTCCAAAGTCAGTTGGCGAAGCCGAATTCCGTGATGAAGCTTGAGGAGCAAGCTTGATTGACGTTGCCGGACTAGTCCCAGCCCAGAGAGACAAGGTTCTGGTCCTGGTGCGACTCTGAATACTTGGAGGTGGAGCTGTAGGCATTCATGCTGAGTACGGAGTAGGCATGGCAGCGTCAGCCACGGCTTCGGTTCCACTCCGGCCACGGCTTGAGTCGTCCGGAGCCACAGACAGCACAGGTCAAGCCCCATTCAATGTCATCGATATGGCGTAATGGCAGCTGGGCATCTGCGTCACTGTGGATGGATATGTCCTTATTCCCCACACCCAACCAACCATTGGCATCGTCTGCCAGAATGCAATACATAATATCAGAGACGAATTGTGCCTTTTTCTCGCCAGGACGAAAGCATTGACCGCTCAGGCCCGGGCGGCTCATCCGAGATGAACCAAGTTACAGTACATATCGAACAAGGGAGGCAGCCTTAGGCCAGGACCGCAACAAACAAACGGTATGTAAATGTCGGGGTCTGTACGGAGTACGGAGTATCGTACTCCTTAATATCTTTGTATACAACACTGCACTCCAAGCCATCTGGATCCAAGATTTGTGCTTGATGAAATATACACCTACCCGCTGAGTACTCCGTACAGCGTCCAATATCCAACTACGTAGACGACAGACTATCTCCCAAGCTGGAGCTGAAAGCATGGACGCGCAGAAACAACAACCAGAGACTCAAACCGACAGCTTTGTCCCGCTAGCGCTTAGGATCGACCGATGTGCTGTTGCAACAGTGGAAACTCCCGGGCGTGGAGAAGGTAAAAAGACGACAAGGTGTGTCTTCCCAATCGAGGTTAACAACACGACCTTCGCTTGCCTTCCCCGGCCAGCTCACATCCCTGCTTTGCCTTTGTACTTGATGATGGATTATAGAGCCAGCAAAAGGGCGAAAAGGCCAAGGAATGGGTTAGGTGTCGGTCGGGCCTTGAACTCCGGAGCAATTGAATGGGCGGTCGATACTAACTAACTAGTACCTGAGGTACCCGACGCGCGGCACGCGATATGCAGCCTAAACAAGAGCAAATCATAGGTTGCCTCCAAGTTAAGCCTCCATCGCCAGCTAAGTTACAGCAGCTTGACCGATGCAGCTACTGGTACGGCTCTAGCATCACATCAGCAGCTTTACCGCGGCTCACCTTTACACAGATCAACGGGCTCAGCTTCAGCACTGCCAGTCAGCAATGGCTATTCTCGCATGCCTTTCCATGTCCGCATGCAATTGGCACTAGGCTCCAAAGCATCTGTTTGCGTACTTGGGTACTCAGCAAACTTGTGAATATCCTGATCGAAAGAGGAAATCTTGTACCTCTACCTAGCTCCCCCGCCTTCCTTCAGATTTCCAGCTTGTGCTGCAACTCCCCAACGCCAAACGCCACACACCCCCCCCAGAGTCTCCACAGCATGGAAGTCTCCACATCAACTCCAACTTTCGCTTTCACCATCGCCTTCTCTCATGTTTCCAAGACAAACCCATTGCCATGTCCCCGGCTTGGCATTCTTGGATCGCCATGCCCTTGTTCCGTTGCCTTGGTCATCGAGCCTTGGCCAGTACCAGCCAAGCCAACCGCAAGCCTGGCCTGCTCAAGTAAGCCTTGTCAGCCTCAGCCCTTTCCCGGCTTCAGCAGAAAGCGGCTGGTTCCTCATCGAGATGCGACAGTGCCGGCCCCGGTCTAACGTTCGTTTCATCGCGGCAAACAGTAGCCTTGCCGCCCTTTGCGTCCAACAAAGGGGCTGCTTTGCCTCCGTTGCCAAGAACCAAGTAGGCCACAGCCGTGAGCCACGGGAGTCAGAAATGGTATGCGAAATGCGAACGAAACCCGGCTGCGTGCGTCATCAAGTTACGTTGCTTGTATTTCTGTACTCCAGCGAACGTCGATTCTCTGGCACCACAGCCGTGCTCACAGCCTCTAGAGGACTGCCCCGTTTGTCAGCCCCCAAACGCCGATCCCAAGGGCCATGTGTGAGACGCCGTCAATATGGACATGCGGACAATCACGAAACCTGTCATCCTCAGACATCTCGGTACGGGGAGATACCCTTCTTCAGCTCCTCCACAATCTCTGCCGCCTCCAACGCGCTGCGGGCTTCAAAGTCGTACCGCTTGCTTTCCGTAGCCTTATACACCACGAGCTATTTTTGGCACGCCGTTAGAGTCGCATATCACCTTAAATCGTAGACAGTGCGGTAGCTCATGCAACTCACCTTGACATTTGTGGGGTGTTTCCGGGGAACTTTGCACCCGACCACGTTGCTGAAGTGCACCGTCGTCGTTTTGCCTGCACCATCGTGCAACGCTTTTCCGCTTGATGCCGGCATGATGTGGATGTACTCGCCATCAATCACCAGGATGCGCTCGCTCATCCCCACGATGCGCATTGGCTGCTTGCGCCAGACAGTGTACTTCTTGTAGCTGGCGTTGCTGAGCTCATCCTGCTTCAACGACTCGCGTGCCAGTGGGTGGCTGCCCACCATCTGCGCCTGCAGCTTCTTGCCCCGTTTCTGCACCGAAGACTCTGACAGCGGTAGCATCTTTGGCGACGAGCTACCCGGCGATCCAGTGATGGTCAATGGCCCGTCTGTCGCAAACCGCCGTCGGTAGAGCTCCAGGTCAGAGACATTGCCGATAGATGACACCGGCCGGTCAATCATGACTACAGCCCCTGATCCGGGCAACTTCAGCACATGGTTTGCCTTGTCCAGTTGTCTCTTTCGACACACCATGTCCAGCACCTCGGCCAGGTAGGTATCAGTTGTCACATCCAGTGTTACCATCTGACCTGGAGCAAGATCTGATGACATGATGTGAATTCGGAGAAGCTTCTGCTGTCCCCTTGACATGTTTGCCGTCGAAGTAGGCGCCTGCGGCATGTCTGCTGGAGGTGCATTTGAGCGATACGTAGTGGTTACAATGGGGTTCTGCCGTGGCCGGGCCGCCAAGAAGGAGTTGACCTGAGGGCCTGGTGTGCCCCTGGGAGTTGCATCCTCGTCTTCCCGAGCGAGGTCTGTAGAATTCAGAGGCACACCGCCA
The DNA here is from genome assembly GCA_017140175.1 of Fusarium staphyleae. Classification (NCBI taxonomy): domain Eukaryota; kingdom Fungi; phylum Ascomycota; class Sordariomycetes; order Hypocreales; family Nectriaceae; genus Fusarium; species Fusarium staphyleae. The sequence continues at coordinate 99,266 of JADDON010000215.1, forward strand.
CTCTCCTGTGATGTCGTAGGCTCCTCCTCCTCCTCCTCTTGAGGCGTAAGTGCCTTGTTCTCGAGGAACTCGTCCTCTGATGCCGCTGCCAAGGCAAAGTCATCATAAGCGGTAGAATTCGACCGCATCCGACCTCCACCGCGCATGGCTGCATTGTTCACCGTGGTAAAAGACATCAGGGGCTTTGTCCTCTCAAAGGGAGGGAAATCGTCATCCACCTCACCTCCCTCCTCCACCATTCGTAGAGTCCACCAATTGATGTTGAGCTTGTCAGTCGGAATGGAAGGCTCCATCTTCTCCTCATCGTACCGGTACAAACTGAGGCCAATAAGATCTGCAACCGTCACCACCCTCTCGGCGCCTTGCCCGTCATGTACGCGTGGCCGGATGAGCACCCGGTAGGGCTTGCTTGGCGTCTTGGAGAAGGAGGCGTAGATGCGCACGGCGATGGGGCCTTGTGTACCCTGCCCGCTGAAATGGGCAAACTTCTGGAACGGGGTACTCGACTTCTTGTCCTTTGCCTTGAGCGCGGCCGATAGCAGACTCTTGGGCTGGGCCACGCTGAGCGGGCGGATCATGCTCATGGGCCTGGGGGGCGGTAGGGCTTGTAGAACGATGGGATGTGTCGGTGGCTGGGATTTTCGAATGGTGGACTGTCGCACAAAGTTCTTGGGCGGTGTTCCCACAACCTGGCGGGTGGGAGATCCATTGATGGCGTTTTCGACGCCGTCGAGGATGGAAGCCGAGTCTATGCTCTGCACATAGTCATCAGACATATCTGAAGCCTCATCAGAGTCTTCCTCTTCCGGCAAGAGAGAGGTATCAGCCCGAAGGATGCCGGGCGTAGGCTCCTCGAGGATTCTAGCCTGGAGTTTCGCCGCTCTTCCTGCTGCCCTCGCAGCCTCCCGATGTCTCTGGACCGTTGGGATGTCGATCTCGTTTTCAGATGATATCTCGCTGCTGGTGACTGTATCACGTCGTGGCCTCTCCTTGACCGTCTCCAACGCCGACTGTGAGCCACGCCGAGGGGCCCTGGGCGATACGGCGCCAACCTGCCGTAGGTTCGTGTTCTGAAGCGGCGATGAGCCCGCCCTGTGCCTCACAGGCATCTTTGCAAACTTGATCTGCTGCGCGGCTCTCTGGTCCGTGTCTTCGTCACTCAGATCGCTCAGATCACTGCTGTCCTCCTCCTCCATCTGCTCACGGCGCCTGCGCCGCTTGATGGCCATTCCAGGGCCCATGGTATCAGAACCGCCCGCGGTAAGCATGCCGCCGTCGTCATCTCCATCTTCGAGGGTGAGACCGTTCTGTCGAGGCGCCTGGAAGTATTCGGATGCGATTGCGGTGGGGATCGGAGGGGAGTGCGTTCGCTTGGTGTGGGAAGAGTTGGGTCGCCAGCCAGCGGCCTTGAAAGGTGCTGAGTTTAGAAAGCCATCGTTGACGGTGAGGAGGCGCTCGCCCACACCGTCGGCGATTTCATTGAGATAGCTTGTACGGAGCTGGTAGGCAACGAGTCTGAATCCGGTCGTTAGTAAGTACGTGGAGACTGGATCATATCCCACCTGGCTTATCGAAACTTGATGTTAACCTACTCTTCCAGCTGAATGACAGACATGACGACAGCGAGACCGGTGTAGGATGTGTTACACCCAAGGCTCCAGTGTCAAGATCAGCGGGTGATCACCTCTCTTCATAAATATCATGAGAGGGAGCCCAATATTTGAGGATGAGGAAGAGACACGAGGCGCATGTTGCGATAAGCGTATCATGGGGGGTTCTAGCTCAGCCTCGTGCACTTAATGCACCGAGATGCATGTGGCTTGCGTCTTCGCACGGGCCATCAACAAGGCGAAAGTGGGGACCTCTTTCGACTTCAAGCTTCGAGGCTCCAGATGAGAAAGGTACCTTTGCGATCCTACATCTTTTCTTGCACAATACCCGACTACCCACCATGGGCCTCGTTGATTACTCCGACTCAGAAGGCTCAGGCTCTGAAGCCGAAGTCACCGTAAAAGCCACCCCAAAGCCTTCAGCGTCCTCCAAGAAGCCCTTCCAGAAGGTCGTCGACCGATCCAATCCAGGCAAAATTGTCGTCAGCCTCCCACAACTTTCGGACGACAAGCCAAAGAATGAAGAACCTCCCGTGAAGCGCGCCAAAACTGGTGGTTCTGGCCGCTTCTCCGGCTTCAACTCGTTTCTACCAGCGCCCAAGAATGCGAACAAGCCGAGGCCTTCGCCTATCGCAGCATCAAGCAGTGGCACGCCGAGGCCAGGCATCCATCTCAAGACAAGCGCCGCCGTTGGTTTCAGCCGAGACACAGTAGGCGATGGAGACACTTTGGGAGATAATACATCAGAGGGCATGGAACTGCCTCAGCCGAAGGCGGCCGCTCAACCTGCTATCCCTGAAGGACAAAAACCCGCAGACGAGGTCAAGCTTGTGGGCAAGCCATTGATGTTTAAACCTCTATCAGTGGCAAGGAACCCGCAGAAGAAAAAGAAATTGAACTCGGGAGTGGCAAAGCCGACATCACCAGCGCCCCAACAGGGTCCGGCTGGTTTAAGCGGCACAGGAGCGGCTGCGGGACCGGAGTCTGCTTCTACACAAGCTCCTAAGAAGGTCTCTCTGTTCTCTCTGCACATGGAGGAGCCTTCTGAGCTTACGGGGCCCGACAAGCAGACTGGCGTTTACGAACCAATGTTTGCGACCCAAGAGCCCTTAGCGACTTACGACGAGGGCGATTATGCCCAATATGCGAGCCTCCCACAAACAGGACCAGCTGCGACTACCCTGCCAGGCTCCGAATCGCTGGACACTGTGGCAGACGACCTGAATTTGTCGGCTGCGCAACGGCGAGAGCTATTTGGTCGTGGAGGGCTGGGCAAGCAAGCGGCCAAGAAGGTCATCAACTTCAACATGGATAGGGAGTACCAGCATAATGAGGAGCTGAGGGCTGCGGGAGAGGAGCAGATTCACAACCCCGTGCGTGCCCTTGGAGGCGGCAAACACAACCTCCGCCAGCTGGTGCAGAACGTGCAGAACCAGCGCGAGGCTCTTGAAGACAGCTTCGCAAAGGGGAAGAGTAACCGCAAGGAGGCGTCGAGCAAGTATGGATGGTGATGATTATGATACCCAGGTTTTAATGCGAGATATCGAAAAGGACAGATCCTTTTGTGGACCAGAAAACGATCCAACTACATAACTACACGCCGCGCTCTAATATCTATTCCAAATGTCCCAGTACACACGATATGAAAGGGGTTTCTCCAAAAGACATCGCTCGCCATGCATATCAAATTCAAGAACGGAGCGTCAGAATGTTTCCACTCCGCCCTTTCTACCGCTCTGAAAGGCGTTGTCCGCCATCATGAATCCCCATTCCCCTCGTGTTGTCGGCGATATGTCGTCGTACTCGTTTGGCGTCAACGGCGCGAACATTGCCGACGCTTGACTGGGACTCCATACAACAGGAGTGGGAGTGAGAGGGCTAAAAGCGCTTCTAGCCACGGGTTCTGCGCTGAGGACTTGGTCTATCGTCGACCCAGCCCACAGCTGTGTCGAAACATATCCCCGATCCGTCGGCCGTGCCGTACGGTCGCCATCTTCTTCTTCTTCTTCATCTTCAACCTGCGCTGGCTTTTCTACCTGCACTGGTGGTTTGGGCTTTCTGGGCTTGGGGCTGAAACTGGTTTGGAGTTTGAGCAGGGGTTTTGGCGATGGCGTTTTCCCTTTAGTCACGGCGATCCCGATGGCTTCACTCTCAGCCTCATCCTCGTTTTGGCCGACCTCAAAGTCGCTGATCGGCTTGATGGCTGGTTCAGCAAAGCTCGTCATGCCGGAGATGCCGCCAAACTGGTCCGGTCCGCCATATGCGCGTCGATACATGCGGTCCAGGTCGATGAGTGCCGAATTCGAGACGCTGAGCCAGTCATAGGACCGGAGAATGACGGACTTGCAGACTTTTGTGCCGTTGGTGGCCAGGATGATGCGGCGGAGCTCGTCGACGGCATCTTCGAGGCGTAGGTGGGACTTTGTCTTTGAATAGCTCGACAGGGCACTCTTGAGGCTATATAGTCGGTCGAGCGATAGCAGCGTGAGGCCCTCGGAGGAGAAGAGTACTTCATTTTGTATGATGGAACTGTGTATGAGCTGATTTGTGAGACCACACGAGGACGGCCTGACTGCTGGTGAAAGCCATTCAGAACTGCATGCGAATTAGACGAGGTTCTCATATAGTACACGGATATCACTCACCCAATACCAAACTTCCTCTCCGTCTTTTCGAGGGTCAACCTGAGAATCTTTTCGGATCTAGGGTGAAGCTCATTTGTGTGAATGAGACGCATGCCGAAGCTCGCCGACGACATCATGGAGCTCATGGTGTCTGTCGTTGTCGAAGATGCGGTGCAAGGCGTCATGGGAGGAGGCGACAGAGGAGTAGTAGGTGATAGAGGCCACCTGAACCGTGGACTTGGCATATCAGAGGGAGGAGCATAGCCAGGCGAAGATATCCCACTTCGCGGCGAGTCCACGGACCGCGCGGGGGTCGGCCCGGTGTACAAGCCCGGGCGGATCAGCGACTTGAGAGCCGACACGGGCCCGCCGGACAGGTTGAAGCGGAAGCCGGGGGAGAGCGGCGTCCCCGTTGGCACCGGTGTCGTGGGGCTGTGTATGCCCTTGGGCGGCACAACGGATGGAAGCTGGTAATCCCGGCGGGCTACGACGAGTGTGATGTGCTGCGACTTGCGGGCGAGACGGGCCGAGGCGTGCTCGAGGGCCGGCGCAAGATGAGGCGGGAGATGATGGGCGTCGAGGATGGAAGGACCAGCCTCCAGAGGCGACGAGATTCTCTCCTTGAGCGACATGATGGCCTCGAGACGACGACGGCGACGCTGGTGGTGAGGACGTTAGGAAATGACCACTAGGTAAGCGAGAATATAATGGGAACCGTATCAAACGTCCGGGCCGCACAGCAGCTGGTGATTATCTCGTGCCGTGAATCCGCCGCCGTCGCGATGCTGCTTTTCAAAACACTCAGGGAGAGAGGGTGAAGATGTATGTATGTATGTAGGTTGATGGTACTATCAATGTTTAGCATAGTTTCCCCAGAGTCCAAAAAAAGAAAGTGGCTCACTAAGTTATCTTGTTTCCGTTTCAGATGTCACCCTTCCATCCAGTCAGACGGGCCTCCAACCAGGGCCCTGGCCTCCAAACCTGGGCCCCTTCAACCCTGTTCAGGTCCCGAACATGTTTTAGCGTAAAAGGGGGACTCGTTTTACATGGGCGGGTAGCGATGTGAAACGAAGCTTGCCAAGTTAGGAAGAAGAAGAAAAGAAGCCTTGCTCTTCATCACACAAGAGAAGCAAAGTGATGTCTACTATCCGTATGTACGTACTGAGGTACGTACCATGAGGTTATCTACAGCGCAGGGATCTCGGCGGCTAACGTGCATTAGTGGCCTCGGGGAGCTATTTTCGGCTGCAGGCGGGGTTACCGGGACGCGATGCCATTGGTCCAGGTGAATGCTATCGTTATATTTAGAAGCACCGGGCGGGGCCAGCTGCTTCGTGACAGGCTCGTCGCGTGTGAATGAATCAACAGGCAGATTGTGATCGGATGAAAGAGGGATCGGGTCATGTAGGTACAGCAGCAGTTGACCTGTCGAGCAAGCCTTGCAGACAGCATCATGACTATGGAGTGGCCTACTTCCAGGACCAGGCGCTTCCACGAGGCCTTCAGTTCTTATGTGTACGGAGTACTGATGCTGTGATTCAAACCAACCCTCATCCAAACATGTGCACTTCAATTTGCCATGAAACGAATCAACAGCGGCCTCAGTATTAGCCGCGTAGCTAAAGATAGCACCTGCTCATGATTGTGTGTTCCAGAGTAGCTTCCATATTATCTTCGTACACTCATTGATTCGTTCCAATCAGTCCCCCGGGAAGTTAAGCAAGTGATACAAATCGCTCGTCTCGAGTAATGCCGTACGCCCACGCCCTTATTTTGCCCTAGATTGAAAGTCTGTTGCCGTCCTAGCAATTCTCTCAATCCCCTATCCCTGAACCGTTGCGCCGTCACGCCTCTGCTATGCATTTTTGCTCCATGTTTGAGCTAAAGAAACACTTGTTTCCGATCATGGCCGTCATCTAACATAGTCGTTCGACCAAGTTCACCCATTTGGTCGCTTTTATCCACCCTTCAGCTAGACCGTGAGTAAACCAGAACCGAAACAACAAAGAAAGGCAAACCCAAAAACGACCAAAGCCTCCCTGGCACATCCTCATTGCCCGCGACCATACCACCCCTGACTCTATTCTTCTGCGTCGTCTACCCCTTGTTCCACCAAGCTCACCGCCATCATACTAGATCCACGTCGTTTATCTCGTTCATGCCGGGGATAGTCATCTCCACAGTGTCATCAATCTGATCTGAGGAGCCGCCAGATCCCTCCCAGTCTTTGTCCAACGTCAGCCGTCACCTCAAGTCTGCTATAATTGTATCGGAATCGCTGAACGACTGGAACATACCGGACCCATCTTCTTCCATTTCATCCACTATCAGCCTGCGGAAAGGATCTATGACCTCTGCTGCACGTATCAGTTGTCTGGCACAAGTCGCACCCCCGCAAGATAGGTTCACATACCACGCTGCATGGCAAGAAACTCAATATCCAGCTCACACTGGGTTTCAGGATCTACATCCACCACCCTGCCGCATGCCTCGATTGTCCAGAGAAAGGTGCTCGCAATGTCGCGATTCAACTGTACCCTCCTACGGACATGGTGGTCCTGGAGATATCTCAGGCACATGAGGCCGGCATGTTTGAGAGTTTGTCTGATGTCGTCCTGATCATCGGGCGAAATCTCGTCACCAGGGCTGTCTGAAGCCAGGGGGGAGAGCAGCTCATGCTTGAAAAACCCTTCTACCTGACGTCGTACGCTTCCATCCGAGTATGCCGAGAGATAAGGCGTCCACTTCGGCACCAGCTGAAGGCTCAAAGACCGAACGGCCCGTCCAAAATCGTCGTCCTCTGACTGCTTGAGGTGTAGCGCTGTCTTGAAAAAGCGAACAAAATACACCCCTTCAGCGTTTTGGAGGCTTTTAGCTTGCAGGCACACATGCTGCATCATCTTTGTAGCGTGGTCTAGCTGCTCCGTGCTTTCGATGTAGACACATGCCGCTCGCAAAAACGGGTCCATGGCTTGCGTCGAAGTCTCGCCTCGAATGCATCGTTTCAGCGTAGACAAAATTTTCGTGTCCATCGCTTCGTTGGTTCCGACAAGAAATCGGATGATGTCGTCGGTATCATTGGGTACCTGGTCGAGTCGTAATAGCTTTTCCACAAAAAGGCTGCTCGGAGAGTCATCCAGGCTGCCGTGCACAAGATGGACTTCATTGGATGTCCAGCTAAATGGCAATTCCGTTCGTTCCAGTCGCTCCGTCGGTTCTTCAACAATGACCTCAACACCAAGTTCCGGCTCCAACTGCCTAAAGAGGTAGTGGACCAGCTTAATGATTGATACGTACGAGGGTGGCGGCCTCGTATTGTTGATCCGCCGGAGAACGTTATGCAGCATTCTCGCATAGTTTCCCGGAAGTTCTTGTGAGGGATCCGCTGAGATTATCCTTAGAGCCCTGGCTAGGTAGTCTCCCGCCAGGAGATATCCGGCTTCCCGGCTGCCCAATTGAGCGAATCCTAGGATGGCTCCAAAGTACTCGTCCCATGCCCTCATATGGATATGGAAGAATTTCCACATATGGTTGAACAGCATCATCACGCCGTCAATCACTGAACGATGAGAAACAGCGTGCCCGGCAATGTCCTCGTCTCCATCAGCATCAGAAACCGGACTGTCAGGAGCTGGCGGTTCGTAAACTTGAGGCAAGCCAGCGGCAATCTTGGCGATTGCTTTGATGAATTGTTTGCTTATCAAGTCCCGCACGGCTTGATCAGGGTTTCGTTGAAGTAGGGCGCGCAGCGCATCACGACGTTGACCAAAGTAGCTGTAGAATGCGAAAGCGCAGTCGTGACACGAGGCGAGAGCTTCCGTTATTAGTGTGGAAAAGCTGGTGAAATCTGGCATGTCTTTTGCTCTCGTAACGACTTGATCAAAGTGACTCAAAAGTGTCTGCATGGCTAAGTCTAAAAGCTCAAGTTCTTGGGAGCGGTTAGCAAGATATTGTCCAGCACGTTGGCTTATACCAGCCTCAGTGGGGCTTCTGCAATGTTGTCTTGCCTGGACGAATAACATCTGGACGAGCCTGAGGTGACTTGGATCGTAAATACAGTGACGGCGGAGGATCACTGTATTTTCAGCGAGGATGTGTTCTTTCATTTCATCACTCAGTTCCATCCGCAGAGGTCCCGGAATGGATAGATCCATCATGGCGTCTTGCTCAGCCTTCAATGAAGACGCACGCTGATAAAAGAGCATGTATGCGCTGTACGTCTTGTCATACAGAATGCCGTTCGTATCATATGGAGGACGATGATCGGGTCCGCCGAACGTCGAGCTTTCCAATAGTGCGGGATCCCATGGTGTTACCAGGTCATCGTTGAATTCGACCCAGGTGTGGTGGTTGGAAGACGAGGGACGCTCGCGAATATACGAGTAATAGTGTCCCGATTCAGCGGTACCTGAGTGAACAAGCACACCTACCAGCTCGAATATATCTTCCTCGTTATCGTTCTCCGGATTACTGAGATGCTCGATGGTGTATGGGCGCAAATTGACTCGTGCCGGGAAAGAGAAGTAGTCGTTGATTTTGCTCCGCTGCAAGGTACGCAAGTTAAAATCGAACCGCTTCAGGTGAAAGATGACATTGTCTGGAATGTCCTTCAGGCAGGCCCTACTCGAGTTTAGGCATTGAAAGTTTGGATAATGATGCACGATGATTTACCTCTTGACAGCATCAACATGTCGGTCGCATGTAGAGCATTTGTACTTGTTGTCTGTCGGATGCGGTTAGCAACTTGGGCAAGAATGCAGGCGACGACAGGCATACCGCCTTCCATAATCTCGCCGTCAACATAGGCTTGGAGGCTGTCCTCCAATGTGTTTTTCCCCTTGATGTCACACTGGATTGCAGAAAACGGCTCAAGACGCTCCGAGATATGTTCACACTCCTTTGACTTGACCTGCTGCACGAGTTGACCACCATAGAATGACTTGAGTTTCCTCTTCTCTTCATGGCCGGAAAACTGTCCCTCCCAGCGGTCGAAAAGAAGATTGTAAAACTCGTCCACGTCCATCTGGTTGTGAACATCGATTTGAGTGTCATCGTAGGTCCGGATGGAACTGACGAGGTTGGTGGGGTCGATGAAGCGGCGATAGCTATCTTGCATGTAGGCAAATAGCTTTTGAGTGTAGAAGAGAAGCTGCTGGCTGGTTCCAGAATTTTGTGGTCTAGAGTTTAGAATGAACTGACGGAACCCCGTGTTCATGTAGAGCTGTGTCAGTAATGAGTTCAGATAACAGGTATTGGACAAATTCTGCAGGCCAACATAACCACAGGGGGCCCGAAGTGCCTTTTGTCGCTCGAACTGATATGGTAGTTCATAGAGGTATGGGTCATCTGAACCAGGTGTTAGTAATTGTGAGTTTGGCGGATCGGATGACATGCCCTCATCATCATCATAAAATGGAACCAAACCATTGAGCGCTTCCAGCACAGCCACCAGTTTGTCCTTGTCGTGCTTCACGAGGCTGACGACGATGTCGCAAAGTTTGGCCCGTGTTTCACCATGAAGAACAACTCTGGGGACGGGTTGCTCGCTCTGGCTGCGCTTGGCAGGATACAACTGCCTCCAAAGCAGTTTCAAGGGCAAATTCCTGCGAGGAGTTAGAATACTCGATGCTTCCAAGTTAACTTTGTGTATCCTACGCTGGTAATACTGCGGACTTGGCCACGGAGCTATCGAGCTGTAAGCATAGATGCAAGAGCGATGCTAGGCCTTTCGCCAGCGAATCTTCCACTCCTAAGGATCCAATAGTCTGTTCAACTGTCAGCTTGGTCCCTAGATTCGTCCAAGTTCATTTTACGCACCTCAGTTGAAGTATGAGCGAGCAGGAGGTTGCTGATTTGTGACACGAGCTTGGTAACATCCAACAACTCGGGCGATTGCGCATTGATTTTAACCAGCAAGAAGTGTGCCAGTCGAAAGAGTTCATCGCATTGATGTGGAAATTCGGCAACCTGGAGGATAAGCTCGCCGACGACAGAACAGAAATATTGTGCTAGTGATTTGTCGCCTGACCAGTGCGAAACCCAATCGTCGGGCTTGTCAACGACAGATGTGTGAGTAAATGCAGAGAAGAGCTCTTCAATCAATCTGGCAGAATGACCCCGTATGGCGTTGCGAGGATCAGTAAGCAACAGACAACGCAGGACACGCGCGAAATCAGGGATCGTGCTAAGTTTTGCCCAGAATTGGCTGTCAAACATGCTCAACCGAAGAGTAACGGCAAGGGTGCCAGTTACTACAGGGAAAGGCGCTTCTCCTGGACAGGCTGCGGCGTGTGCCAAAATCTCAACCAGTCGGGCAGGCTCGGGCATTTCCACATCTTTCGTTGAGACTGAGCCTCTTGGTGTGCCAAGCTCTGTGGCACGGTCAGAATCAGCAGTCTTTCCCGTTAGCTGTAACCTACTATCAAGAAGCCGCCGAAAGGCATGAATCAACGCGCCAGTGAGTCTTAAGCGTAGAGCAACAGAGGTCCGATCAAAAATACTCTCGTCTGAGATAGCCTGCACAACAAACGAGGTTGATGTCTTTAGAATCTTGGCATAGTATATTGACTCGGAGTCGTGACCCTCAGACTCATGCTTGAAGCCGTAATTTCTTGCAGTATGGCCAAGAGAGGCAGCTTCAATATACTCGGTGAGAATATGTACAGCATAGAGTGACTTGAATGGCTGGCCAGGGGGGAAAATATCCATGTAAGACGTTGCCTCGCTGTCGATCGACTTCAGGAGATGGCCATCAGTGGGGAGCTTGATCAGGAAGGTGTGAATCTAAGATCGTCAGTAAGCCATATATGAGTGTTTCTAGTCTTCACTCACCTCCGACGCAAGTGTCTCATCCATGCTCAGGTATTCCCACATCTCGTCAAAATGAGCAGCGATCTCGACTTCCAAAGGCGATGCACCCGGTTTCACTCGGCCCGAGGGCGTGGGACCAGCTTCCTCACGTTTAACCAAGATGAGGCCATCATGAATGCGTAGATCCTCCAGGGACTTGCAAATATCATGCTCGTTGGGGAGGAACGGACGACCTCGGTAATACACGCGATAGTTCTCAAACCCCGTCTCTTGCCGCAGACTGGCGAGTAGAGAAGCCGCCGTATTTAGCTTTCCAATATGCAGCTGCTTGACCTCAGTGTGCCGATCACCGTCGAAAGACTGGTATTTGAGCTCAGCCGAATCTCCTTGTACTTCGTACGGCGTTTGAGAAATCAGCGTTTGCAAATCAGGTGCAGACAAGAGCGGTTTTGATTGATGGGCCTCCAATATGTACCTCAACAGTTTCAAGGACCGAGTGAATATCTTCTCCTGCTGCTGTGTTTGTTCTTCTGTTGCAATAATTACCATTGTCTCGTCATCGCCACTCATAGTGCCCTCATTAGAGGCTTTGATTTTCCGAGCTGCATCCTTCAACTGCTGCAAGCATCGATTGACCAAAGCCAAATGGATTTGTCGTGTTCGGGGTAACGGGCTGGTTGCAATGTGTCGACTCTCGATATAGATGTCGATTGCGAGTGCTCGGACTGATCGATCAACGAGACCTGCATCGTCGGCCTCAAGTATCATGCGCCATAGTTGCTCTATGCCGCTTCCAGCGACCATATCCGGATCATCGAGCGCAAGGTCACCACCCTCCACGTTGACACGTGGCAGAATCTCAGCCCGAAGGAAGTCCAGCATGCCGTCACAGAAGTACTCCGAAGGAAGAATGGGGAGATACTGGGAAAGGCATGTCTTGAGGAAGGGGTTGGTTGGGTTGATCTTTCGGTTGAGATTATTCAAGATGGCCCATCCTGCCTTCCTATCCTCAGGTGACAATGATCGTGGTCCGACAAGCAGATCCCACAATCTCATTCCCAGCTCGTCGGTGATCGTTTGTGGTTCTAGCTGGATGATGTTCGTAATGAAATCCCTTCGTGACTGGTTGATGCTGCCCCAGAGAACGGCCTGGACCCCAGCCGCTCGCCCTGCCTTGATCGCGTGCTCCAGCTCGTCGACAATCAGTTTGGTTAAGGCATGATCTTTGGTTAAAATACGCAACTCCGCCGCAACAGCTGGCCGTATGGCCATGGATAAGCACCAAAGGCTTCCTAAGGTGGTGGTTGACTTATTTGCAAGATCCTGAATGCAGCTGAGGTACAATTGCTGGCGCCCTTCAGGATCTGGCCCATAAGCCAAGAGCTCCTTGAACTTCAGCATTGCTGCATGTTGAAGGTCCGGGTGCGCAACTTGTGACCCGGATGTACAAACGGACGATTCCCTAAGCAGCCTGAGACACAGGTTATAAGGGTGGAAGCTCAACGTCTGTCGGTCAACACCCGATCTCGCAACCATGTTTCTCATGACGTTTTCCCAAAGCAGTCGAGTGGCGGCAGTAAAATTGTCCAGTGGAAGAGTTTGAAACTTTTCGCAAAATTGTAGGAGACCGTCATAGTCGAAAAGGTTCGCGATAGACGCGACCATGCGGGTTAGAGCATCCACGGTGCGGGGGTCTTGCCCAGATGTGATGCCCTGCCATATCAGGTTGAGATGTTCCTCGCGGTACATCTTAGTCACCACCAAGAAACCAATGATGTTAGCACCCTCGAGAGTGATTTCGGGATGACAGTTAGAGCCCAGAATGTACTCTATAAGCCCAGTTCGAAGCAGATAGCCTGCGAGATGGTTGAGGTGACTTGTGCTGCCGTCATCTCCGGCTGTGCCATGCCGCCTCCAACAGGAAACAAGGTCACCACACATCATCGTCACACCAAGAACACGGAGTTGCATTTGACTTGATCGAATGAGTTTGTTCAAGATGCAGAAACGACGTTCCCAAGCAATCGCCTCCACGGTGTAGTTCAGAGGAAGTTCTGGAAATGCTTGCCGATGCTCTTGAAGCAGATTCCTTGCGGCTTCATGGTCACCTTGAAGGCTCATCTTGACCATACCTGTCAAAGCTCGGGCGCTGATTGCAACGTTATCGATGTTCAGTCGCGTAGGTTGCTTTTCGATCATATTCTCAAGCGTATCTGTGACAAGATCACAGAGATTATGTCCAATCTCCAAACTCTGTTTGGCGATCATGGCACTTTCCGGGAGACAGAGGTTGAAGACAGCATCTGCCATGGCATCTGATGCAACTTGGCAGATAGGTGCCAACTCATCAGTTAGCTTAGGCAAGGTAGGAACAAGCTCTACCACACTCCTAGCCAGCTGGAACAGGCAGCTCATGCTCCCTCCTTCGGTATCCTGGAACTCCCTAATGAAGTAAGCCGCATCATCGTGGTGGGCAGACGAGAGGTTCGCTTGACTAGCTTCCTCATCCACGAATTGCGGTTGTGTTAGTAGATGCAGTTGCTGGAGATAGTTGGGGGATATGAGATCGGGCATGCGTGTGGTCTGATCTGTTTGCGATAACGAGAAACCTTGAAGATTGAAAAGGTCTAATTTAATAAACCATGCTGTCAACCTGGCGAAATCAGCAAAGAAGGTTACAATAACACCGTGTAGAGCATCCTCTTTCCACAGTGGCGGCCTGCAATTAGTCAGTTCTCTGTCATATTCAACAGCCTGGAATGCTTACTTGTGACATGCTATGGCGTAGACAATATCGGGGAAAGTGATCCAAAATGAAAGATTCAGGCGGCACGAATCGCGGGCAGATTGCTGGTCGACGTCCTTGATGTATCTGAGGTACTGCTCCAGCCATTGCTGGAGTTTATCGAAAACATTTTCGTCGATTGGCGAGTCTGCATTGTTTAGCATTTCGGATCTTGACATAGAAGATCGATACGGCTTACGATTTGAGAGATAGTTTGTGAGTCTATCCACCGTTCCGACCAGAGTCTCGTCGGGCTCGTTGAATGGGAAGTCGCGAATTGGGTCGATCAGGACAAGGTCGTCTCCAACGATGGAAAGGTCAACACTTTGGCGATCGGAATTCATGTCCTCGTCTGACTGAACCGTAACAATTTCGATAGGGGGACTTGCTGAACTCGATGAGGCCGACTGCGGGGTATCGAAGCTCTGAGCTGGAACAGGTACCATATCCACCTCGGAGTCCTCAACGCTGGTTTTGATGTCGCTGGGGGCATTGTTCGCGGTAGCAGCCGTATCGAGCTGAGCCGCAGGTGAGGGGGACGGCGGCGAAGAAGATGATGGGTCGTCCTGCGGTGCGTTTCTGAGATTGAGGGTGACCATACTTGATGAAGGTTCGGTAGCAGGATCGCACATGGCGGAGCCAAGCTTGGGAATCTTGGGAGCGACGGGCTCTGGCCGGGCATCCGTAGCCGTGGCAGGGCCAGGCACAGAGGGATCGGTATCGAGAGTGGTTGAGCTCGAGGAGTCGTGGGCAGGATTCAAGGTGTCGAAAGAGTTGGCAGGGGATCCAGAAAGCGAAGTACGCCGGCGTTTTCGAGACGAGATATCGCCGTCATCAAAGGGATTCGGCCGAGTCGAGCTGGGTTCAGCGGAGGCGGCACGATCTGTGAGGTCCGGGGATCTCGAGGCCGGATCCATCGGGGTTGTGTAGAAGGGAGGAGGAAATGCACGAAGCGTGGAGGTGTAGAGACGTCACACCGTCGCGAAAGACGCCCCGGCGATAGCTGCACAAAATTAACATGTGGGTTTGGTAAGAGGTGAGAGGAGGCTCGGCGGGGCGAAAGAGCAAGACGGCGAGGTTGTAGTGAGGTTTAGAGAGGTAATCCAAATCAAGGGCTGTACAATCAAGCTGATGTAGACTAAGATAAAAGGGCGGCCCGGATAGAATAGTAAACCAGCCAGACAGCTTGTGTCTAGCAGATGTGATCGTTGAAGTGGGATGTGGATATGGAAGGTGGATGGATAACTAAGGCTTTGAGAATGGATCTGAGGATGGGATATGGGGGAACATGGATTGGCAGGGCGCGCTCGCGGTTGCTTGTGTGGATACCCCGCGACAAGCAGAGGGAAGCACGGGGGTGGAAATATCAGGAGGAGCGGAAGAAAGAGAACCCAAGGCGGGAAGAGGGCGACTTACCTTGCGGGTGCACAAACGAGATGCTGTCTCTCTCGCTATGAAGAGTGATCGATGCCTCTACTCTTGTTTCCAATGTAGATACCGAAAACGTGGCCGCGTATATCACGTCGAGGCGAGGACTGGTTCCTCTACTTTGGTTGTTAGTGTTGAAGCTTTCCCGTCGGGGTTTATTTTTTTTGTGTAGGCGGTGGTACCTATTAGGCGGCTGCCTTCAGCGGGCCTGAGGCGGCTGACAGTGAGTGACAGTTTTTGTCAGGTCGAATCTTTTTGGTGGAGAGCTCAGACGGAGCTGGCACTTGAAAACGCGTAGATTGGGGGTGGTAGAAGGGCGGGGTAAAAGAGGTGTGTGTGTAGTGCAATTACATCAAGTCAATCCTCCAACTCGCTAGATATGAGATGAAAGACCAGCGGGCTGTTTGCACCAGCAATCAGGCTGACAGATCTACTGTCACGTCACGCCTCCCGTCTAGAAGAGTACCGTAGGCAAGAGAACGAACGGGGTTGTATAACCAATAGTAAACAACGGAGAAATGGCGATGTTGGTCGTGCAGAATGTCACGCTTCACAGCTGTCACGATAGCCGCGCCGGTGGGGTAAGGATTTGGGCAATCAAGTCCTTTTATATCGGATCTTGAAGATGTATAAACGAAAAAGAGAGGAGAGATGTCTGCAAAGAGAATTTGCAATGGAATACTTACGCCAATTGAAGACACCATAAGGCAATCAATCAACCACGTCGGTCGGTGACGCACTGTGCTTGCCTGAGGCTACAGTACATCACTGTACATAACCTTTGCTGCAACTGGGAAAAACCCTATCTTAGGTTATCATAACCTGGAACCTGAGAGGACAGCACGACATATCATCAACCGTGTGAAGTGGTTTGACTGGTGCAATCCCCCGGAGGTTTTCCGGTCCTGGAGCTTGGAACCCATCCCCCACGTGGAACCAAAGATGGCCAGATGACAGCCGTCCACAGAGGTGAACCTTACCTCGCCTCATGGAGCAAGGAACCGATAGTTGGCCCTCCCGCTTTCTTTATCTCTTTTGATAGGAGATTGGTGCCGGAGCCTGGATCTTTGGCGCTTGCTTTTCTGTCTATCCTAACGTTAGATAGCGCAAAGTAGGAAAAGCTAGCGACAAGGGCGCTCAAACGGGTATCAACACCTCACAATACCAAGGTGATCAATATCAATATCGCAATCATGGCCATAGCCATTCTTAGCTACTGTGATGGACAGCTTTGATGGATACTGTAAGCAACAAGTGTGTGGCGGACGACATGCGGCGCTAAGCAAGTGCCCGTCCCAAACTCCCATTGACCCACATTACCTCCAGCCCTTGCGAATAGTTGCAGAGCAGAGCTTGCTTGGATCATCTCCTTGACCTTGACATCGCTCACTTTGTCTGACCTCGCCTCTCTAAGCCAGTGGAATCTGTCTCTTGTTTTAAGGTATTTCCGTGTCTTCCTGCTTCGGTAACTGGTCAATTCATCGTCTGGGCTCAAAGTTTCAACATCATTCGCATAATTAAAGATTATCCTAGGGACGACACTCACAATGTCAACCGCAACTTCACAGCCAGCGCGGAAAAGAATTGTGCATCAACTTGACACCCCCTTTTCGGCTGTCTCTTGGTATATCTTCATCTCCCGAAGCTTCTCGTCTTCTCACTAACTGTGTCCATAGGCCAACAATCTCTTCTGAAGACCAGGATACCATCCTCGAGTTGCTTTGCAAGTAAGTTCTTCCACATTCTGTATCCCATTGGTACCATTCGGGATTTTTCTGTATCGAACAAGCACACAAAATATACCTATGAAGACACATCTGGCTGACTGGCTCAGTCTGTTGGCCCCTTTGGGACAGCATCGACAAACCCACGTCAAGCGGTCTAAGGGAAAACGTGCAACCAAAAGGGAGAAGGGCGCCAAAAAGATTGCCGAGGATT
Organism: Fusarium staphyleae; assembly: GCA_017140175.1. NCBI lineage: Eukaryota > Fungi > Ascomycota > Sordariomycetes > Hypocreales > Nectriaceae > Fusarium > Fusarium staphyleae. The sequence goes on from JADDON010000215.1 coordinate 116,461, forward strand.
CAGAGGAGTCTCCTGTCCCTCCAGTTCCCGAGATTGGTGCCAGCATCGATGTCGGCCTCAACTCCATTACCAGAAATCTTCAGATATTGTCTCAAAGAGACGCAGACTCCATGACAGACGAACCGCCACGGCAGTATTCCATGGTGTTTGTAGCGCGCGGGAATCAGGCCTCCGCCTTCAACTGCCACTTTCCACAAATGGTTGCTGCCTCGTCTAAGAATCTACCTCCTGAAGACAAGATACGTCTTGTCGGCTTTTCGAGGCCTTGTTCTGAACGACTGAGTGTTTGCCTGGGAGTACCTCGAGTGTCCTCTGTTGCTGTAGCCAAAGATGCGCCTGGCACCGGCGCCTTGCATGAATTGGTTGCAAGAACAGTGGCCCCTGTCGAAGCAGTTTGGCTGGATGGATCTCGAGATTCACAATATTTGACTACAAAGATAAATGCCATCGAGACCACTGCAGGACCCAAGCGATCTCGAAATGAATGAAATTGATGGGTTAGAGCTACAACAAGCCTTTTTTAGACTGGGAATTTTTACCCTTGGTTGCGAATGTGCTCAATGCCTAAGTTACTTCAAGCTTGTGTAGCCATATATTTGATAGACCAGAAACTCCACAAACACGGCCTAACCAGTCTTCTGGAACGTGCTAGCTCCAGTCAGTTAGATAATTCCGTGTCTCTAGACTTTATGTGACGAATTCACTGCATACCTGGGGCCATGACAGTCAGTGTCAGAGCTGCTCCCGCTGCCCCAATCCCCGATGATCCAAGGCGGTGGTAAGGTAGATGTGGATGCGCCTTGTCTGTCGGTATAGCTGCAAACAAGTTTGATTGTGTTCATTTATATGCTGTAATAATGATAATGATAACTAAATTCATGCTCGGGATCTCAAGGCTTGATTGTTTTCCCTGTGCCGCCGAACGCCTTATAGCTTTTCGAATCCGACTCGCTACATATCCCCTGGCCTTTGTGAGTTCCAGGTTGCCGATGCATGAAAGAGTCGGTTATCACCTGTAGAAGGTGAGACCTGCTCCAGCTTACATACCTTATCTATCAAATACCTTAATCACGGGACAGGAGTGACTTGACGCTGGAAACTGGAACACCCAGGGCATTTACCTACCTTAGGTACATAACTAGGTATCTCCTCCATTGGGCCCCTGGATAAGGTACCTAGTCATATGCCCTGCAGTCGCCATCACTCGGCCGCCTTCCATTGTTTTCTCTCTCACTCTACAGGTACCTTTCTTCCTCTTTCCTCCGCCCTCCACCCTCGCTCTTCTTTTCAGGGCTCACCAAAAACTTCCTTGACTCGACCTCTCCTCTAGCCTCTACGCACTTCTTGAACCACAATACCATCTGCTTGGCTTCTCTTGCAGGATCTTCGCTGTCCTTCCTTTGGATGAAGCCCTAGCCCAGTAAGTATCATCTGTTTGACCTGCAGCCGCATGAGCTCAGAACCACTTCCAAAGATTCCTGTAGAGACTGGGGTACTGGATCTTATTTCGTTCTTTGGTACTGATTTCATCCATAACCGACTAATCCTTGGTAGGATTCTGTCTTATCATCGATCCTTACGCCTGGGTTATCCTTTATGGTCGCAGGCCTCTCTCTTGGGGACTTATCACGAAGCCGAAGCTTCCCTCAACGTATGTCCTTCGCGTAGATTGTCTAGCCACGAGATTCCAAGCTATTAACTCGCTATGAGACGAGAATCTATGGACTGACTTGTTTTCTAGGAGCCACTTCGATAGGATACTGTTCCGAGTCGGATTACTGGACCAAACACTACGAGCATGAGTGGTTCCGGCTACAACGATCCGAGTAAGCTAGCTGCCGCTCTGGAACTGGCTCAAATGTTCAAGAGTGGCGGCGGCTCTGGTTTCAAGGGCAAAAAGGACAGTGACAAGAGGGTCCGTAGTAGTTCACCTTTCGTGGAACGTCGAGGTAAACAGGTGAACAGCTTTGGAAGTCTAGAAACTAACGCCTTGTAGAGCCATCCCATTGCAAACCTCCTCATGCTCTACCTAATGCTAGCAACGTTCCGCCACCAAGCCAGCGTACCTATACTAACACATTGACATATGCATCTCTCGAGCGTGGCCCAGGGCCTATACTTGGAAGCTCACCGATGGATTTCCTGAGTCGTCGAGAATCATCCTCGAAGCCAACATCCGGTACGTCCTCAGAAGTGCAGCTCGGCCAAATATTGATACTAAAAATCCATCAGCAGCAATTAGTGTTCGAGATCCTCCAAGAAATCCCCAGTCTGTGCCAACTGTCGCTCCGGACATGTCAGACAGCCGCAAGAACTCAGTTCATCAAGGAAACGACAAGAAAGCTCAAGTTCAGAAGGATATATATGTCTCTATTGACCCCATCAGTGGTCCTGGTAGTCTCTCGCAGTCCACTCGAAGTAAAGCTGCCAAGGGTATGATCGCCCGGCGAGGCCAGTCTCCTACGAAGACACCTATGAGTCCCACGCAAGCCCAGGGTCAAAGCTCCCCTTTATTAATCGACCTCAACTCGCCGGCAAGGGAAAACATTGCCAGCACTTTCTTCTCGCTCATGTCTCAGGACTCAGACGAAGAGGCAGATGTGGAACCCGAAACTCCTAAAGCAAAGGCCAAAAACAACGCTACAGCCCCCAATGTCTACACACAGTCTAAAGAAGACTTGATCATCATATCACCTGAGACTAAGCCAGACGGCTTGAGCCGTAAGAGCATTGAAAACCTTCTAACTGGCCCCGTGGGTCTTCAGAAGGTGGTCGCAGCCCGAAGACCGTTGTCCGATATCCCGCCACCATCCCAGCAGCAGGCAGAGGGTCTACTCCATGAACCTTCACCAACGAAACGGACATCTTGTGGGCTTGCTACTTCGCAAAAACAGAGTGGAGGTAACCCTGAAACTTTGTCGTCAAAAACAAACCAAAGACTTCGTCCGCAAGCGCCAGGGTTTTCGCCCAAGTCTCATCTTATCTCGATCGCTCCTTCGGAAACTTCCACCAAGTCCGTAGACTCCACGCCTCCGACGAAACGATCTGTACCAAGACTTTGTGCGGAAACTCCTGAATGGGGGTCGACTCATCAGAATGAAGTTCAGCCGTTCGTTGCCGGGAGTCTGGACTGTGACCCTTTTCTCACTGGGCATATCGTCACAGTCACTCCGACCCAATTTGCTGACGGATATGTTTCAACAGGACCTTCGAATGGTCAGTTGTTTGTTCAGCCACAGGTTGTAGGTGTCAACGAGCCTCAGGTCTCACTCATGCAGTCCCCAGCCATGCCAAGCACGAACGGTCTAATTCTGCAAGCACGAAGCGCGGAGAACATGGCCCCAGCTGCGCACCAACAGCATAAGAAGCTGCCTGAAAGGGTTGCCAAAGGTCTCAAGTCATCTGTGTGGTCTACCTCATAGGTTCCATAAGACACAGGACAAGGTCGTTTGGATTATCGCTTTGTGCTTATTACGGGTCAGTTTCTGCACAATTTCTATTTCTAGGGCACGAATCAAGGAGACAACTATAATAATGTGAATATCAATCACGCGGTCGGGGAAGATGGCCATGGCAATGAGAACATAGTGTCCAATATGGACGCGAGCGGAATAAAAGCCAGAGTCACGAGGGGTACAGATACCTAATGTATGTAAACATGTAAGAAAGCCTCACAGCCACTTGAAAATTGTCATGCTATGACGGAGAGTCAAGGCGGATAGATGCCGTAAAACAGTTCACCAGTAAACGCACCAAGGTATTAGCTTTATGTACGAACCATGCGATGTTTTTGACGCTGATATTTCAACTCTATAAATCTATCCAGACATGCCCTTTTCCAGTATCTTGACACCTTCTCGAACCTTGGGCGAAAAGTGCTTCCTCAACAGCTCACCCTCCCAAATCGTTGCCGTAAACGGGTTGCTCCCCTCAACGCTATCACTCATGGCATTATACCGCCCATCGCCCTTTCGCTCCTCCGTATCCCACAGACTACGCACCTTTTTCGCATGTGTGTGGGCCACGTCGCTCAGGAGCACCAGCACAGCCTGGCACGACTTATCCGGCAGCTGTAGCGCGGCCGTCGTGAGCTGCTTGGTAAAGGCAGCAAGGCGCATGGGCGGGACGGAACGGACGTTCCAGGGCGGGAGGAGGATGCCGGTCAGGGAGCGGAGAAGTAGAACAGTTGTGGTCTGAACGTTGACTTTTGAGGTTGCAGAGTTTGAAGAGTTGGTGGGACGGGTGAGCTCGAGGTCGGGGTTAGTGGAGAGGGACAGAAGGGATTTGAAGAGGTGTGTGGTGAAAAATGAGAGGTCGAGATGGAGGTCGTTGCGGGAGTTATGGGCATCTTGACCGGCAAGGAGGGCATAGGCTGTGACGGTGCAGAGTAGAGCCTCGCGGGTGAGGTTGCGAACAGGCGCATCCTCCTCTTCCTCTTCCTCCCCATCCTCCTCATCGTCACCGGGCCCTGTCTCAGCATCCTCTTCGCTGTGGCGGATGAGATCCTTGAGGGCCTCGAGAAGATCGCCAAAGAAGTCCTGGTTGATGAGATGGGCATACTTGGCAAGGCCCTCGAGAACAGCGCCCATCAAGTGCGGCATACGCAACTTAAGGATGCGGAAGTAGGTCGCAAACACCAACTTGAGCGTTTCGGACTGCATGCGCTCGTACTCTTCATGACTGACGAGGGCATCTGCATTGGCCATATCCTTGTCCAAGGCTTTCTGCTCCTTAAGGTCCTTTCGCGCGCGCTTGGTTCGAAACTCGCGCTTCTTCTTGAACTTGGGGCCGTCGGTGTGCTCGACGTGGTCCTGCGAGGCCTTGCCAGAGAACTCGGAGAGAACACGCAGAGTAAGGAAGAGGTTGACGACGGCCTCGTCGACCTGGTAATCGCGTGCCTTCATCATCTTGGCAAGCAGGGCCACAGCCTCCTGAGTCGGTCGTCCTTCCTCGTCGTCCTTGAAGAGCGTTTCGAGGGCTTGCAGGCACTTGACGCCGTCAGCGCCAATCTTGCGCCTGCTGAGCTTGGTGGCGATGATCTTGAGCAGATCGGCGCGGAAGTTGAAGTGCGGTACTGATGTGATAAGGGTGCAGGCGCAGGTGGTGGCCACGTTGGCGAGGCTCTGACCGCCCCGGGCTGCTTTGACCTCGAGCTTGGAGCACCGGGCAAGCTCCTTGATGTAGTTCTGGTAACCAGAGACCAGGGCTTGCTCGTACTGTCTCAGTGTCCGCACATCCTTTGAGAGCTTCTCCTTGGGACCATCTTCGGCTTGCGGACGTATCCGGTATCCAGGAATGACATCTTTGTAGACGGCCATCTGTGTCATAAGAGCAAGCATCTGGATCGCTATGATCTTGGAGTGGCCGATCTTGGCGAGTGCTTTGAACGCACCAACATGGTCCTCTGGGTTCTCATTAACTGCCGTGGCTATTTTGGCCAGTTCCTCCTGAGCTTCACGGATCTGTTGGGGCTCGGGGATCTTTGGCTTCTCCTCAACCTCCTCTCGCTCAGGCTCCCACTCGGGCTCATCTTCGCGGCCTTCTAGCCACTCCGTGTCACTCTCAATTGATGCCGTCTCATCCTCTTCGCCCTCAGCTAACTCAAGTCGTCCATCTGCGGTCTTGATGGGTAGTCGGTTGCTCTCTTTTAGCTTCTTGCCTTTCCGAGGACGCGACTCGTAGTCTTGCTCAAGATTCCAGTTTTGGGCGTTCTTGAAGAAAGATTTCTGGGCATTCTTAGATGAGGCTGGAGCTTGAGCCTCATCGTCAGAAGAGCCGTGCGCCAACTTTCTCCGTTTTGTACCGTTTGGCGCCATCTTTGTCGGCTGTGTCGTGTATGCGAAAAACGATACCAAGATCTCTCGTAGAGTTTTGTCGCCGTCTTTTTCTACTTTTTAGTGGAGTTTTCAGGGTCTCCGCCAATAACAGGCTGCGATTTCCTCACCGCCAACCTAAACTTATTTTCTGCCGCAGAGATCCCCAAAAATTCCCAGCACCCTTCAAGATCAGCTTCACCAACTTTGCATCGCAACAACACCCGTCTAACGAAATCTATTACCATGGGGTTCACAAAGCCGCCTGTTCAGGCGCTTAAGGCTGCAAATAAGCTCAAGCGACAGGAGTTATTTGTCCAACACAAGAAGAACAAAGACAAGGAAAGGCGCGAGGAGCGGTTCCGTCGCAAAAAGGAAGAAGCCAAAGACCCCGAGTTGAAGGCGGCCCGGTTAGCAAAGCGGAAACCCCTGACAATCGACTCAAAGCGAGTGTGGGACGATGTGGACGACGATAGCCTCGGTGCGCAGGTGGACCTCGAGAAGCTGAAGCGTCGACGTATTGAGGAGGCCGAGGCAGCGGAGCAAGCAGCTCTTGAGGAAGTGCAGGAAGACGACGACGACGATGTCGACAGCATGTTGGGCTCAGATGAGGAAATGGACGAGGAGCGACAGGCCGCCCTAGAGAAGAAGCGCGAACGTCGAGCGAAACGAGACAACAGCATCGCCCCATCCACAACAAGCACCAACCTCGACTTGACACCCACATCACTCGCCCTCAAGTTTCCGACTCTCTTCACCGACATCCCGCCTCCCGAGCCCAAGATTCTCGTCACCACCTCCATCAACTCTACTCTCCACGAGGAGGCACATCTCGTCTGCGAACTCTTCCCCAACAGCTCCTACATCCCTCGGTCTGGACACCGATACGGTTACAAGTACTCCCTTCGAGAAATCTGCAAGTTTGCCACAAACCGCGAATACACAGCTGTTGTCCTCCTCAAGGAAGACTCCAAGAAGCCGACGGGCCTCACCGTTGTGCATCTACCCACAGGCCCGACCTTTCACTTCTCCATCTCCAACTGGATCGAGGGCAAGAAGCTGCCAGGCCACGGAAACCCGACAGTCCACTACCCCGAGCTTCTCCTCAACAACTTCAAGACGCCCCTCGGTCTCCTGACAGCCAAGCTCTTCATGACGCTGTTTCCCCCAAGGCCCGAGTTTCAGGGCCGCCAGGTCGTGACTCTACACAACCAGCGTGACTACATATTTGTGCGGCGGCACCGATACGTTTTCCGAGACAAGCGGCAAACGGAGAAGAGCATTGTCAGTGCCGATGGTAAGGAGCTCAAAGGTGTCGAGGGTATCCGGGCTGGCCTGCAAGAACTGGGCCCTCGGTTCACGCTCAAGTTGAGGAGAGTCGATAAGGGCATTGGGCGAGCCGGTAGTGAGGGTGATGACGCGACACAGTGGGAGTGGAAGGCCAAGATGGAGAAGGACCGCAAGAGGTTCAACTTGTGATCGGTCTGGCGAAAATCTAGAAAAGTGATAGGCGTGAATTTAGGAATGAACCATAATTCGCCCTCCAGATGGGTCGGAATTATTATGGCTCTGGGCCACGTACGAAGAAATAATTATCCATAACAACACTGCCTTGAAACTCGCCCAATATGAGTCCCTTCGGGGTGTTATACACTGCATGAAGACTGTTCGGGTATCTGGTTTGTCTAAAGCCTTCTGTTGCAACTTACATTATAGGCTACGCATACTCCGTACACTCGGTGCTGAACCACTTGACATGCTATTATGTCGATATTCCAGTAATTATGCTTCTTGACTCCTGTCACAACTCTTCTATTCGAACTCGTCCCATCTTTGCTCTCTTACACCCAGCTCTCTCTCTCAACGCGAACGGCAAAGATCTACCTCGCTTGTTTGTACTACGTAGTCTCTGGTAAAGCACTCATCGGCATTCACACTTCAAGTCGTATTGAAGTCCCCCTGAAGGCGCAACTGTCACCGGCAACTGCCATCGGCAACTATAGTGAGGCATCAATCATCTTTGGCGTCGATTTCGTGCAAGGGACCGATGCGATCCTCGCTCGCTAGCATGCAGCATGTCCGTCCCCTCGGGGTAATAGCATTGGTTGAATGGAGGGACCATTTATTCTGCCATGTAACCCCCCAAGAGTAGTTGGCCGTCGCCCGAACCACTCCGTCGCCGAACCGGAGGGGAACCGGGGGTTTGAACTGGGTCCTAGTTAATGGCTGTATAAGGATACTACTCCGTTACCTCCGCGGCCAAGTTGAACCTTGTGCCAGGAACTTTCTCAAAGCCGATATTACGCCGGTGCAGTCCGTTGGGGTTACGCTGAGAGTTGCCGATGAGGTGAGAAACATGCGATGAGACCAGAAACAAGTGAAGATGAGCGAGGTGGTTGGCATCCCTAAAGCAGAATACATGGAGGACCTTAAGTACCTTATCTAGGTACTGAGGGAGTTTACTCACCATCACGAACGGCTTTTTAACTTTGAGATATGTAAGGATTCAAAGTCACTTGTCACGAAAGAGGTAACGTTACTTGTGTCATGCACTTCTACGTACGTATACCTTCCAGGTTGGTCCCAGCCCATGGAATGACTCTGTGTACCTATGTAACGTCGTCAAAGGTCGGCCTGTAATTGGAGTCTTACGAACTTTGTGCCTGATCGGTGCGACCGTTAGATCTACGGTTCTCACTGGAATGGACCGTTTCTCAACTCCCTTCTAACGTAGTTAACTAATCAGAGAAACAATGCCAGAAAAGGCGATTGTGGCGTTCAGGGGGTCGACGCCACACTCTACCGGCATTTCCCATGGGAGCAATGGCGCCTCACGTCTCAGTTAGTTAGAGTGGACGGAGCCGCCGTTGAACGTGCCTTCTTCAGTAATATAGTCGGGAGAATTTGCAGCCACGCCATGAATTGCTATCAGCCCCGTGCCCGTGAGATTTGCCCCTTTGACCTCACCTGGCTTCTTTCAAACTTCATCTCAGAGCTCATCAACATCCGCCAGAAGCCCATTACGTCTCGACTCGTCTCTACGGAATCCACGAGATAACCAATTCTTTTCGCAATCAACACCTGCTACGTAGATCCTCCACTCAACGCCGCCATTCAACCGGGGGCCCATCCCCTGTCCTTCGACGCCCCATATTACCCCGTCATTCGTTTCGCATACCATTGCTCATGACGCAGTCTTGCTCTTCTAACACCAGAGAGACTGTCCCGACTGTAGCGAATCCGCGTCAATCTCCCGCTCTTTAAGATACCAATCGTCTCCTTCATCAGCTCACACGATATGACCGCATCAAACGATGCACCGTATCCCGACGGTGGGACCAACGGTATGCGACTTTTACTCCCTCCCCGGTCTTTCTCGCCAGACTGAGGTCCTTCGAATACGTACGTGAACAATTGACTGATGACATCAAACTACAGGCAGCATCAACGGCCAACACTGTCATCGCCCAGGTGTCGACATCTGGAAACATGCACCTGTTCTCATAGGCACCACCAAGTTTGAGCCTCGTCCTGATGTCAAAAACATCATGATCACAGGCGGCGCTGGCTTCATGTGAGTTAAGACCCTGCCAAGCTTTGAAACATCAAGCCGCAAACCGCCTTTCCCCACAACTGTACTGACCATTATTTGCGCCTATTCCAAAGTGCTTGCTGGGTTGTCCGCCACCTTACATTGACATACCCACATGCCTACAACATTGTCTCATTTGACAAGCTGGACTACTGCTCTGCTTTAAACAACACGCGCATTCTCAATGATAAGCACAATTATAGCTTCTACCATGGCGACATCACCAATCCCGCCGAGGTGGTCGACTGCATGGAGCGTCACAATATTGACACCGTGCTTCACTTCGCTGCCCAGTCACACGTGGACTTGAGCTTCGGTAATTCTTATGGTTTTACTCATACCAACGTTTATGGAACCCATGTCCTCCTTGAGAGCGCCAAAAAGGTCGGGATGCGGCGCTTCATCCACGTGTCAACTGACGAGGTCTACGGCGAGGTTAAAGAGGATGACGATGACTTGCTCGAGACTAGCATTCTCGCCCCTACGAACCCATATGCTGCCAGCAAAGCAGCTGCGGAGATGCTGGTTCAGTCCTACCAGAAGAGCTTCAAGCTGCCGGCTATTATTGTACGAAGTAACAATGTGTACGGCCCTCATCAGTACCCGGAGAGTAAGTGCAGAGCAGACAGTACGTGTGGCTTACATTTCCATCCTAACTCTCCATAGAAATTATCCCCAAGTTTATATGTCTCTTGAACCGCAGGCGACCCTTGGTCTTACACGGAGACGGTACTCCCACACGTCGGTATCTCTACGCTGGCGATGCAGCTGACGCCTTTGACACCATTCTTCACAAAGGACAGGTTGGTCAGATTTACAACGTTGGCTCACACGATGAAGTCTCCAACTTGGAACTTTGCGGTATGCTACTCGATCGAATGAGAATCCCACACGATACCACCGAACAGCTTCGCAAGTGGATCAAGTACACGCGGGACCGACCATTTAACGACCGGCGGTACGCAGTGGACGGCAGCAAACTGCGGCGACTCGGTTGGGAGCAAAAGGTTCCAATCGAAGAAGGCCTCAAGACCACAGTGGACTGGTTCATCCAATTTGGAGAGTCATGGTGGGGCGATATCAGTCATGTCCTTACACCATTTCCCGTGGTGAGCGATGGAGAGATGATACCGGATGACGCACGCTCAATGCGAGACGAGCCATTAGAGTCTCAAGACTCACAGCAAGAGAAGCAGAGGAGAGAAGAGCGGAACGGATGCCGCGAGAGGGTCCAAAACGGGGACGAGACAACACAATTCCAAAATAGAATACAGAATGGCAGCGGAGATTATCAGATTGCCGTCTGATAACAGGGCAGCAAAACAGTGATGGTTTGTTTGGGGGAAGCACGATTACAAGACAAAAGATATACTATGTAGATACCATGGGCAGCGGTGAGAGTCGGGTTGCTTGCTTTGCTTGCTAATAGATAGATGACAACTGGGACCAGGGCAGCATTTCGCTTATGACTTGGCAGGGTCGACTAGGATGGTTAGGCGACCAAGGGAATGGGTCGAGCGCGCGCATATACAACGTAGTACGTAGTACGTATACTACATGATTTAGCGACTTTTAAAGGGATTTACGGATAGAGGCAGACAAACTTACCGGGCAGACCGCTGACTAGGAGAAATACCTAAGCTAACACTTTCAATCTTTCCCTGCAAAATCAAAGCTTCATGTCACCAATCAGCGTCGTACACGGATGCTCGGTAGCTTACAAGTGACAGAAGACGAACCAGGTCCGCGTTCCTGTGATGCAACCTCCTGCATGATGCATCGCAGCCCGACTACCCGGGCAAAGCAAGCTCGCTGATCTTCGGGGAAGCACGGGGGTTTACCAGGAACCGACAGATGCCAGCGCCGAACCAGCGGCCCGGGGACCACCCGCGGCGCCGGGCCGAGTGGTGGTAACGGGACAAGGGCCCAGGAACGCACAGAAGTTTCTGACGAGGTTAACCTCTACGTCAGAGCTTCCGGGTCCTACTACGTATGTACGAATGAGACGCGAGCGGGATCATCTTGGGCGGGATCTTGGATGCCCAACAAGACGAACCGACCAGCTGGGAATAATTGGTCTCAAGGTTTGGTTTGTTCCCGGGGCGTTGGGTTTCCGCAGTCGAACTGCCGAGATTGATACACCATCTTCTTACAGCCTTTCTGCGGGCGGCGGTGGAGGATTAGTAAGAATCTGGAAGGATTTTCCAAAGGCTATCAAGGATCATTTTGGTCTCAAGTGGCGAGGCTGTTGGAATTGAGTTGACGCTTCAACTGTTGCGACGTGAGCTACCGGCACTAAGCTAGTTGGCGGGAGATGAGGGTGAGATGTTGCTTTACTACTCGGAAGGGGACGGGCCGCTCGAGGAGCCCGATCAAAAGGGGGGGGGAGTTATCGATTTGGGCGTAAGTCCGTGTGTAGAGGTTTTCTTGATGTTGGCTTTCAATGAATCAATCAACGTTACGGTTTCATAACTACTATAGTTAGATACCGACAGGACGGAGAGGGCTTGAAAGTTCAATACACGACACACTTGCTCACGACTCATGGCGGGACCCGAGTAACAATTCGACTGAATCGAGCCTGGCGTGGCTCGCTCGCCATTAAGTGCGAATCTACCGACTGCTCGTTTCCTGTGGCCCCCCCCTGTGTAGTCTCGCACCGCCTCCACTGCTGTGGGATGATGGGGACTCTCGGGGGACTGGGCCCTAGCAGCGGGTGAACAGGCCATCTCCTGGCTAGGGGTGGCCGCTTTGAGTGTGACCCGGGAGAATGGGGGGGAACAGGGTGAACAGTCCATCAAACCGGGGTCCGTAGGGTTAGAGGATTGACGCTGGCAGACTCTCTCTCTCCGGGACGGACAGAGACAGAGTCTAGGCTCGGCTGGAACTTGCGATGGATTTTCTTGGGTCTTCTGTAAGGTCTCACAAAGAGTGACACGGAATATTCTCGTCTGAATGTCAAAGACTGGAAAGCAAACGTTTGTGGACTCAGAGGCCCACCACCCCCTTCAGCTCCAGGTTGTATGTACTGCATTAGATGATGGGTGTGTCAACAGCCTCCCATAAAGCAAACAAGATGCAAAACACAATGCAAGATAACATGTATGCACATGGGTCGTGACAATAGTAGGTTGTGTGTGCAGGAAAACATGGCCGGCCTACCTACGGATACTGGATTTGACTCCGGTTACCACTTAACATTCATTAGGTAGAGATTATTTATAGTTGAGAAAGCCTCTATAACATAGCAAGAATGCCTCCTACATCCGTATAATGAGATCACCTATGGCTTATTAGTCAGTCTTAGGTAACCCTGCTCCGTAGACTTGGTACTGTACAATAAAGTCCGCCCGCGCGGCAACGTTTTCCTTCATCCCCTTGAGTGAGTACGTAACTAACGTTAGTTGCTGGAGCTGAGGAATGGATAAACCTCCACTGTAGGCCCGCTGCCCATTGCAACCTCAACCCATACTTACATACAGTATATACCCATGACAGCCGCGTATGTACAGTGTACAACGGAGATGGAACTTGGAGTCGAGGGGCTTTTTGTCCATCCACGTTTCCATGAGCAATCCATCCAGTGTCACAGCGGTCCCTCCCCCCGCTGTCGCCGCCATTGCCACTAACCCCCGAGTCCGTTGCCCGGGCGTGCGCCTCTCTCTGTGTGGTTTTGGTTCTCTCTGGATGAAATACGAGGTATAAGTTAATGGAGATATTATATTCGTGAGGGAAACGAGCAAGTAGCCTCCGCCTTGTGTCCTAAGTTAGTGTAGACGACATTTACAGAGCTCCTATGTACTCGGTGTCTACTACTAAGTTAACATTAGTACTGCGTACTACTCCAGTATACTCCGTACTCAGCCGGGTTACTCAAGCCCCCATGTCAGTGTCAACCAAGAGACTAGACTTGTCCTCTAACCAGAAGCGTCCTAAATCCGGCCGGGGCGCCCCTGTCCGGTCGCCCGTTGCCCAAGACAGGTGCCTCCCCTGTAAACATCCCGGATCACTTCCTCCACTTCTTCCTCTCTCATCAACCAACCCCGAGCATCCCAGGAAGTCAGAGAGTCAGAGAGGAGCCTCTTGGTCTTCAGCCTAGAGCTTGTTTGTCGTTGCTGCATCCTTTCTCTCTCTCTCTCCCTCTCTCCCTTTCTCCCTCTCTCGCTTTTGCTGTCACTTTCGAACCTTGCCCACGTTTTCCTTGGCCTGTGCTCACGGGCCCATCCCATCCCCTTCAATACCCAGGCCTTGCACTTCTCTCCACGTCTTCCCGTCCATATTCTAAAGTCCAGAGGTCCCCTCCACCAACTCCTCCCCTGGATACTTACCTACATTATCGTTTTGACTATCACTCGTTGGTCTCTCACGCCTCTCGTTGCGCCAACGCTTCCAGCCGTTCTGCCTTGCCCTGGACCAGTTATTCTTTTCTGCAGCCTCAATCTCGACGGCAATCCCCTGTCCCGCCAAAATAAAATAAAATAAAATCCCCTTCAATACCGACGCCTCACTAATTGCTCGACTCTCAACTAATCCGGCCCATGCCCCGGCTGCGATTGCGACACCAACCTCGACGACCAACGATAAACTTCCTCAACTTCTTTCCGGGATAGACTTTCTCTCCCGCGCCGCTCGTTTCAGTCCCATTGTCCGAAATCGAATCATGACGCCTGCCATTGTCGCCTCTTCTCGATTACGATAGCTGGCGCGACTCTCAAGACGTTCATGGCCAAAAGACGTCGAGCGAAGCAGCGGAAGGGAACCGGGGGAGGCCACGATCGATCTCAGACGAGCACCATGTCCTCAGAGGACTCATACGCTGTACAGAGCGGCCGCCAGTCTAGCGACGGTACACAGAGTGAGCATGCCACCAGCGACGGCAACCAAACCGCCATGACTAGTATCATGGACACCGACGAAGAGCATCATAACGAGGACTTGGATATTGACGAGGACGAGGACGCCGACCTCGACGAGGATGACATGATCTCAATCTACCCCGCCTCTCATTATCCTGCAATTCCTGCATCCCATCGTGTAGAGACGCCCTTCGCTCTAGACCATTCCCACACGACAGATTCAGACATGTAAGCACTGTTTCGACTCCTCAACGCTGCCCGCATGCGCATGCTGAACTAATCATCGCAGAGCTGCATCAACACGCTCATTGTGGGCTCAAGACCTCGACTACCGCGAAATGTATGGCCGGCGTTATTGTCGGGAATACTACATGCCCAACGACGACATTGAGCAGTGGCGATTAGCTCTTCAGCACCAGGTTTTCGTGCATGTTCTTGATGGCGAGTTGACTTTAGCTCCACTTCAAGACCCAACTCACATCCTCGACATCGGCACAGGCACCGGCGAATGGGCTATCAAGATGGCTGAGCTATATCCGCGATGTGAGGTTGTAGGAACCGACATTGCCGCCATAGCAGAAACCAAAAGCGTTCCAATGAATGTCTTTTTCGAGATTGAGGACGCCGAGGACTGGGACCGACATCCTGATGCATATGATCTTATTCACTTCCGTACCATGGAGGGTGCGTTCCGGAATTGGAGGTTCATTTACGACAATACATTCTTCTCTCTCAAGCCCGGCGGCTGGGTCGAGGTCCAAGACTTTGACAGTGCAGAGGGTTTGATCAAATTCATTTCACAGTTCCCGGAAGGCTCTCCCCTTCACGACCTCATACGGGACCTCGAGATCGGGGCGCAAAAGTCTGGGCGGGCACGAGGGACTGCACATCTCGATCCCCGTCTTTTCATGGAGGCGGGCTTTGTGGACGTCCGGGCGACCGAGTACTCGGTTCCCATAACCGTTGCTGAGAAGTCGGCTGGAAAGATCTGGCTGATATCGTGTCTCGACAGCATGGAAGCCCACTGCTTGCGGCTCCTGACGGAACATATGGGTTGGGACCCGGAAAAGTGCAAAGCCGCCTGTGAACGCGCAGCAAGAGAATTGGCCAACTTGGCCAAGGATCCCGAAAAGTCCAAAGGCCTCCAGGTCAAGATGCGCGTCATTATTGGAAGGAAGCCGCTCGACACACCACCCATAGACCTCGCAGAGCTGCTAGGCAGTTGCAGCTCGCCGAGCACCGAGCTCAATGATGAGGACAGTCCTGACCCAACGCTCCATGGCGTGGACCAGGAAACCCGCGACTCAAACCCAGCTGTGGCAGATGCTCCAACGCAGGAGCCTGCGTCGACAGGATTGACATAATTTCCGCAATATCTCGAACATATTTAGAATGTAGACATACAGGGGATCAGGCACTTTAGTCAAGTGTTTCATCTCCAATGTCTTGTTTGACGGGCAAGGGGGTTTGGCGCAGATTTATGAGAGACGGCGTTGTGTCTGGATAACGACCTATTTGTTGCATTTTATACATGTCACGACTGCTTTCTGCATTGCTCTAGGGGGCTTGACTGTTAGTTGGAGAATAGGGCACCGCATGCTGGTGGGATGTCCGTTTGATGTAAAAAGAATTCACTTTATTTGAGCTGTAGACACAGATCTCACCTTAACACACACACCATGACACAAACCAATCCACGCTCAAGGTTCCTGAGCGGCAATCGAGCGTGCCTCGCTGCCGGCAAGTTTCAGCTCCTTCTGATGTCTGTACCATGTTGAACGAAAGAGACCTTAGAACAGAGCAAAGGCAAGTATCGCACGAAAATCAAGCGTCTAGCCAAGTGAATGAATAGCTCGTTGTCTTGTGGTTCCGAGTTATAGAAAGGACACGCCAAATACCCTGGACTAGGATGCAGTTTGAAGCATTAGAGGTTTGCCCAATACTCTGACACGGCAGACAGAATTTCAGCAGAGGAGTTTCAATTTAAGCAATTTAGGGGTTAGTATTAAAGGGAATCAAATATGCATACAGGCAAAGAATCAGCCGATCTCGCTGTCCTACCTTTATCATAGTATTAAGCGATTCATGTAAAGTACTCCGTAATTCTCACAATTATACATTCCGGGGCGGTGATGTAATGGTGGCGGTGGGTGTGGCTAGGAGCTACGGAGTATGTTAGGTGCCTTAATTAGCTGCCATATGCCAGGCTACGTATGGAGCTACAGGGCGGGCTACCATATCCCCCATCCATCGTCACCGACGAATCCTCGAACAACCCAACTTCAACCCAGCTCCAGCCACGTCGGTCGCCTCACCAACCTTGTATATCAATACACGCCGAATCGAATCAAGGATTCGAGAGCTCGAGACGAAACGCCAACGACCGAATATGCGCCTGTGAAGCCGCGACGCCATGGCCCTGGATTTCCAAGACGGCTTCGTCGCCGCTGCCGATGGCGTCCCAGATCTTGAGGAGCCCATGTTCGCGATACAACGCGCCGAGCTAGAGTTCTCGGTAGCAGCCGACTTTGTTGCTGCGCAGGTTGCCAATAACGTCCTCATTCTTGCTCTGGCCAACGGACGCATCCTCCGTATCGACCTGAACCGAGGAGGGGATATCGATGGTGAGAGACTCGAGCAATGCGCGGTCCTAGCTGCGATTTGCCCTTGCATATCAACAGCTGCTTCCTTTACGAGGTGCTAACGCAGACTGATTCAGACATTGACCTACCCAAGAAGCCGTCCGAGGTGGGCGTGATACGGCGCATGTACCTCGACCCTACGGCATCCCATCTCCTCATTTGCACTACGTCCGGCGAGAACTATTATCTCCACTCCCAATCAAGACATCCTCGTCCCCTGGGCCGCCTTCGAGGTGTCACGATTGAGAGCGTGGCCTGGAATCCTTCACTGCCGACGGCATCCACGCGAGAAATACTGATTGGTGCGTCTGACGGAAATATCTACGAGGCCTCTATCGAGACGGCAAAGGAGTTTTACAAGAACGAGGTGAAGCATTTGAAGAACCTACATAAGCTTCCCGACGGTCCAATTACGGGGCTATGGGTGGACAGCCTCCAGGACAAGTCGGATATCCGGAGGGTGGTAATTGCGACTCAAAGCAGGTTGTTCCACCTGGTTGGGAGGATTGGACATGGACACGATGGCTCAGGATCCGTATACACCCGACTATTTGAGTCGGAGCAGCCGGTTGTCCATGAACTGTCAAGAACACCATCTGGCGGAGCTTCCAGTCTGGCTGTTTCTCCTGATCCTCCTGATTCCGGCCCCTACAACGACTCTGCCCCTGATAGAGCATATGCCTGGTTAACTCACCAGGGCGTCTTCCACGGAAGACTATCGAGCACGCCTGCAGATAGTAATCTCGGTTCCAAAGTTTTTTCAGAATCGAAGATGCTTCCCAGGGCTCAGATAGTGGCCCCAGAAGGCGCCGAGAGGCGGACCTCCGCAACTGAAACGATCGATGCCATTGCACTCACGCACTGGCATATTGCCCACCTAGTTGGAGGACGCGTGGTCATAACGAATCGCCTCTCTGGCAAGGTGGTTTCGGAGCATGATGTTATCGGTCCAGGGCAGAAGCCTCTGGGATTCTCGGTGGACATTCAGGGGAACACCTACTGGCTCTTCACTTCTGAAGAAGTCTATGAGATCGTGGTCCGTGATGAGGAACGCAACATCTGGGAGGTCATGATGAAGATGCAGCAGTTTGAGCCCGCCCTAGAGCATGCACGAACGCCACTCCAGAAGGAGACTGTCGCGGCTGCGTACGGTGATCACCTAGCCAGTAAGGGACACTGGCTCGAGGCTGCTACAATCTACGGCCGAAGCAACAAGCCTTTTGAGGATATCGCGTTGAGCATCATAGACAACAATCAGCCGGATGCCCTAAGAAAATTCCTGTTGACCAAGCTCGCCTCTCTCAAAAAATCAGCCATCATGCAGCGCATGATGGTAGCGGGTTGGCTGGTTGAAGTGTTCATGTCCAAGCTCAACTCGCTCGACGACACTATCAATACGCAGGCTGAGTTATCGGATAACTTGAACTCCTTCGAATCGCGAAAGCTGCTGGAATCCGCGAACAAGGAGTATAGGGACTTTATCGACAAGTATAAGCACGATCTCGACCGGAAGATGGTGTACGACGTTATCAGCAGCCACGGACGTGAGGGCGAGCTTCTCTACTTTGCCAACGCTGTGGACGATTACAACTATGTCCTGTCATACTGGGTGCAGCGGGAGAGGTGGAACGAGGTACTGAATGTACTGAAGAAACAGACAGACCCCGAGGCCTTTTACCGATATAGCAGCGTTCTCATGACCCACGTCGCGCCGGAACTAGTCGAGATCTTGATGAGGCACTCTGACCTCAAACCACGGAACCTGATCCCTGCGTTTCTCGAGTACAACCGGACATTTACGGGCGGCCCAAACGCGCAGAACCAGGCTATAAGGTATCTCAACTATGCGGTTTACCAGCTCAATTCCAAGGACGCGGCGGTACATAACACCCTCGTCTCGATCTACGCGTCGCATTCGTCCAAGGACGAGTCTGGACTTTTGTCCTACCTACAGGCGCAAGGAGACGAGCCTCGATACGACCCGGACTTTGCTCTGCGACTCTGTATCCAGCACCATCGGACTCTGTCATGTGTACACATCTATACCAGTATGGGCCAATATCTCCAGGCTGTTGACCTTGCTCTGTCACACAACGAGGTGGAGCTGGCGGCTGTCATCGCCGACCGGCCCATGACAAACCCTCAACTCCGCAAACGGCTGTGGCTCGCAGTGGCCCGCAAGGTGATTTCACAGTCGAACGGGATCAAGACGGCCATTGAGTTTCTCAAGCGATGTGATCTTCTCAAAATTGAGGACATGATCCCGTTCTTCCCCGATTTCGTTGTGATCGACGACTTCAAGGAGGAGATATGTGCGGCGCTGGAGGATTACAGCCGCAACATCGACAACTTGAAGAAGGAGATGGACGAGTCCTCGCAGACGGCCACGAACATCAAGATAGATATCGCTGCACTGGATCATCGGTATGCCATGGTGGAGCCTGGGGAGAAGTGCTACGTCTGCGGATTGCCGCTGCTGAGTCGACAGTTCTTTGTCTTTCCCTGCCAGCACTCGTTCCACTCGGACTGCCTGGGGCGAAAGGTGCTAGAGCAGGCGGGTGTGGGCAAGTCATCGCGGATCAGGGAGCTGCAGACTCAGATTCAAAAGGGTCTGGTCAGCGGCACGCAGAGGGAGACGGTAGTGGCAGAACTCGACGCTCTTGTGGCGTCTGCTTGGTAAGTTGATAGGCTCTGGTTCAAAGGCACGGCTAACGGTGTGGACAGTATCCTTTGCAGCGACCTCGCGATCAAGAGGATCGACGAGCCCTTTATCACGCACAACGACGATGTTAACGAGTGGGCATTGTAGAGAGGCTTGCTGGATCATGGGCCTGTGTACTTTGTGTCTGTCTCGTTGTAATCTTAGAGCTGCGGATAGATACCCCCGGAATTGTTGTTATCTACGATCATGAGACGGTGATTGCGCTCCCTTTCGATACTAGCATTCGGTGACATGGATCCTATCCTGGCCTTGTCTGTCTACGATACGTTCGTCGTATGGACTATGAGAGATATTACTGATATCACGAAACATGAAGAAAGCCAGTGATTGATTACCCTTACCATGGGAAACATTAAACATGTTCTAATGTTTATGTTATTTATGTAGGCGTTGTTAGCAGCTGTTAACGTTGGTGGTTGTGCAACTATCTCGGTTCCTGGACGGAAGCTCGGCACTCGCGAGAACGTCAGCGTCAACGTAAGCGCCCATCAACTCGCTTATCTCGGTGCGACTCCCACAACCACTAACTAGAAACGCAAGCGATGATATCTTCAGGTTGATGACTTGTTGACTCGGCTAATAATTGTTATTTATTGCTATTATTATTACGGAGTATCATGCACGAGTCTTGATCAAGCGCTACAAGGCTTGGCTGCAGTATGCAGACTGCACCATATAAATAGATGCACTTCTTCTGCGGCCGGGGGTTGCAACCAGCGGCAATGTCAGGTTTCAAATAGAGCACGAGCGTCCGCTACGGGCGCTCGTGCAATGCTCGCAGGGCGGCTAATGTTTGTATCTTCCTCTCGTCATCTTCTCTGCCTCGCTGCTTGGCTCTAACCAAGGCCTGTTCCATAGCCTCTCCTTCACCTCGGCCGCTTCGTGCCGAAAGGCAATGTACTGACGTTGGCTGGTGACGCAAGCCAGAGAGCTTCTCCCCACGCGGATATTCGGCAGGAGACTTGTTGTTATTTGGAATATAAGTGCGAGGAGCTGAGAAGCCGGCCTTCGATAGCGGCCACATAGCCAGACTTGAAGATGAAGCCAACTCGACTCTTGGGCGCTCTTCTCGTCCCGTTGGCATCAAGCGCAGATGCTATATCTCTGCACAAGCGACAGGATGGAGCAGAGCCTCGAGTCCTGAGCCTGAATCTGCAGCGAGATAAGATATCGGACCCCGTGGCTCACCACCACCACAGCCTTCTGCGACGACGAAGCGGCTATATCGATGTTGGAGTCGACAACTTTGTAAGCCCACCCCGGGCAGCCGAACCTGCTCCAAGCCTGCTGACCCAGCCCGTTAGCAAAGCTTCTATTTCTTCAACGCCACTCTAGGCACTCCGCCCCAGGAGTTCCGTCTGCATCTCGACACGGGGAGCAGTGATCTCTGGGTCAACACGCAGAGCTCGGTGCTGTGCTCTACGCCGGCCAATGTATGCAGCGAGTCAGGCATCTACAACGCCAACAAGTCGTCCACGTATCGCTACGTCGACGACGACTTCAACATTACCTACGCCGACGGCTCCGGTGCGTCTGGCGACTACGCTACCGACACTCTTCGCATTGGCAGCGTCAAGGTGGAAGACCTGCAGTTTGGAATAGGATACCAGGCCTCGTCGGAGCAGGGCGTGCTCGGTATCGGATACCCCATCAACGAGGCTCAGGTCAGCCGCAACGGAGAAAGGCCCTACAAGAACCTGCCAGCCAGGCTGGCTGCCGACGGACTCATTGCGTCCAATGCGTACAGTCTCTGGCTGGACGACCTTGACTCTGCAACGGGGACCATTCTGTTTGGGGGCGTCGACCGCAAGCAGTACACGGGAGACCTGGTTACACTTCCCATAGAAAAGGTCGACGGCGAATATGCCCTCTTCTATATAACCATGACGGGCCTCAGCGTCGGCTCAACCAGCCTCGGCGACGACCTCGCCCTCGCGGTTGTCCTCGACTCGGGCTCGTCTCTGACATATCTCCCCAGTGCCCTCGTGGAACCCATCCTTGACAGCGTCGGCGCCAGCTACCAAGACGGAGCGAGCATGGCCTACGTCTCCTGCAGCCTCGCCGACGAGACGGGCAACCTGACCTTTCGCTTCAGCGACCCGGCCGAGATCACGGTGCCCTTGAGCGAGCTGGTGCTCGACCTGATGGACATCAGCGGCCGCCAGATGTCGTTTGACAACGGGGAGCCGGCGTGCATGTTTGGTATTGCGCCGTCGCCGTCCAGCACGTATATACTGGGAGACACCTTTCTGAGGAGCGCCTATGTCGTCTTTGACATGGAGAACAACGAGGTTTCGCTGGCGCAGAGCAACTTTGGCGCTTCGGGGTCGGACATCGTCGAGATTGGGGCGGGCGATGGCGCCGTGCCTGCAACGACGGATGCGAGCGAGCCTGTGGCGGCGACGTCTGGCATTCCGCTGCGAGTGAAGGCCAATGCGGGATCGATCTCACGTGGAGATGGCATCACATCAGGCTTTGTCGGTTTCTTGGTGTTGGTGTTTGCTTGTTGTCTTGTCTAACGCTAGAAGATTGAGTGTAGTCCTGGTGACTGCACATGTGTGATGACTAGGTCTCGGTGTTGATTCAATCTGCTTAGGTGATATAAGCCGTCATATGGGGCGTGTTGGTCGTGTTATGCTTCATCATGGGGGGCGGCATAGTTATTCGGCGTTGAGGTTGCTTTCAGTATATATCAAATGACTCAACTGAGATACCTGCCTGTACGTATAAGAAAAAAGGCCATAAAAGTTATGTCTATTGTACTTGTCCTTGGATGTATACTTACTGCTATCATCACCATGTGGTGGTGTGTGCTGCATTTGCCGAGTCGGCACCGATGGACATGGCCATCTCCGTTATGCCCGAAGAAGATCTGTAATAACGAGCCATGTTATCTATGGCACAACCGGAGTTTATTTTTGACTGGACTTTGATATAAATATTCAGTCCTGCTCAGTCCAAGTCTTGGAGCTCAGCAAAATCCTTAGCATTCTCCTCTTTAACCCCCTCCGCTTCACCTACTCTCACATCATGGCAGCTTATATCGAGGCCGCCGCAAGCTGGCTCTTCAAGAAAGCCAGAGGTCGTGATGACCGAGCCTTCTTCACCCATCCTGCCTTTTCATCACACCCAGAGCCAACTCTGCCCATCACGTCTCCAGACTGCGGACCAGACGGTGCAACCCTTGGAAAGGAGTATATGGCTGGAGGCGAGGCCCGGTTCCCAGAGCTGAGCTGGGAGTCTCATCAGGGTGTCAAGGAGTGGCTGCTTATATCCGAAGACCCGGATGCTCCGTTGCCAACGCCAATCTGCCATGGGTGAGTAGTGAAGCATCGAGTACAAGGAGAGTCAGGTGCTGACTGACAAGTATATATCTCGGAATCCCTGCAGGAAAGACGAGTGTTGTGAACAGCGACTTTGAAGCCGTGGACGCAAACTCGACTCGGCTTTCTGGGGGCTTTAGCTATGGCGCGAGTCGCAATGGAATGGTTTATATCCCTCCAAGGCCGCTCATCAACCATGGAATCCACCGATGTAAGTTGTTCTTCTAGCTGTAAAGAACCCCCAGGTCGAATAAGCTGACCTGTGCTACCCAAGACTGGTTCGAGATCATCGGCTTGAGCGAGGCTCTGGACGATGAGTTGAAAGGCTCAAGGCCGACGAGGGAACAGGTGGCACACGCGATACAGGGCAAGGTTGTCGTCTGGGGAAGATGGATGGGCCAGTGTGAGAGGAGGTGGGAATGAATGACTTGCCGATGAGTCGACAGCGCTCTTGATACACCATATATATGCTCTTGTAGCTCAAGCCTCTATGTATTAGATACGCCCAAAACTCCAGATATTCAACCCGACCTTGGTCCCCTCGTCGACCGGCAGCCCAGCATGCCACGTCTCATCGTAGCCCCGTCCATCGGCGCCAAAGTTCTCCCAGTAGACGGCATTGCCGGGAACAACCTTGAAGACAACCCCGGCATCCTCCTCGGGCGTCTCTCCGCACTCGACGAACCGACACCACTCGATGCCCTCGTCGCCCTGCGGCCTCCTCAGCGCGGGGAACTCGGTGCCGCCGCCCTTGAGCCCGTCGGAGCCGTCCACCCACGCCATGATGCTGCTCACGCGGCCCCATCCTCTCGTGTTGGAGCTCCAGTCGAAGTGGTGGTTGTAGTGGCCCCCGGGCCCGTAGCGCTGCGTGCGAAGACGCTCGATCCAGACCTCGGGACGCCAGCCTTGGAGGGCGCGGGCGCGGGACTCGATGCAGCGCACGGGGTCAGAGCGAGGGATCACGGCGACGTGCGAATCTCGCACCGAGGAGTCCCGATGGGTAGCCTCGCCGTTGTTGGTGATGGTTGAGGGCTCGAAGATGGCTTCGCTGGAGAGCGGGTTAGTAAGAAGAGTCCTTGAGCTGTTCTTCCACAGGGCCCTACCTGATCTCCAAGAGATGCTTCCTCTCCTCCTCGCTCAGAAACCCCTCCAGGTACACAACCAGCGGCTCCCGGCTCAAGATGCGGGCCACGTACGAGTCAGGCGAGCACGCGGGCGCAGTCGCATTCGGCGCATCGATGGCGAGCAGCGACTCGTTGAGCTTGGGCCGCGCCGAAGCCTCATTGCGACGGACGACGCGATCAGGGTAGAAGAGCTCGCTGATGGGGTTGGAGAAGACGAGGAGGATGGCTACGAGGCCAATGACGTATGACAACATGGCGCTGGATGGAAGAGATCGCGGGTGAGGTTCAAGATGAGAGAGAGATCGTGAAAGGATCAGAGCTTTTGTGGAGTCATGGCAGAAGCAAGGGTCTACTCCGTACTACTATTTACTCCGTAGTAGGCTTCGGATCAGACGGGATAACGTTAATATGTCGCCTAATTCATGCTCAGCAGATTTAGATACTACATTACTTACTGTTGTTTTATCACTCGAGGCGGTCATTCAACATCAGACAGATTGGTTTCGACTCTTTGTCTATCTGATATCAGGGCTGCAGACTGAGACATGGCTATCGATACAGTCGCACTCGATCGAATTGGTATTTCCATTTCATTCATCCTTGGACCCTCTGTTTGACCTGAGAAAGCCTCTATCTCTAATGCGCTCTCGAAATGGTACAAGAGTTGTGTGTCGTGTCAACATGTCTCTGGGTATAATACAATGGCCCTCTTCCTAACATCCACCGCCCTTCTTGATATCATAAGTTTGACGACCTAGATTCCAGTCACAACTGTTCATTCCTGGCCATCAACGTATCCAATCGGTTAACTTGCCAATCACTGCCCTGCTGTCGACGTCCCCTCCACGTCCCAGTTGATACCAGCGTTCAATATCCCCCAAGGATCAGTGTTGTCGTTGGGGAAGCCGGTGGGAGTTATGTATTCCGTGATCTGCGCAAACAGTGTTTCTTCCGTCGATTGCCATATAGGCGTCGATATGCGGTCCTGGAACGCTCTCAGATCTACCCGGTTCTCTGCAGCAGTGTTTCCGAGCCCAAGCATATCCGGTGAGGTATGGCTGCTCCCGGATATCGTTCTTGCTGTCCCGGAGCCTTGGTTAGCCGGCGATGACGCCGAAGAAGAGCTTGTGCGGTCAGGCAGCGAGATGATGTCCGACGCAATATGCGCTGAGAAGGATGAAGCTCCTGGGTTAGGCCATATACCCGGCCCGTTGGGCCTTTGCCCGAGCTGCGGTTCAGAGGCACCAAACGACGACAGTAAGCTGCCGGGAGGGTTTCCCCTCGTTTCACGCCCAGGGCTATTGGAGAACCGTTTCCTCTTGTGAGTCGTTGGGTCGGGTTGGCTCGGAGGCGCGACGTTACGGGTGACCGCCCCCAGCATGGCCTTGAAGCAATCCTTGCCGGGTCTGCGGGTTTGCATCTCCATTTTCTCATTGTTGATGCAGTCCTGCTCGGCGTCAAGCTCGGCGTCAATGGTTTTCTTGTACGCCAGATAGAGAGGTGACCTTTCTGTACTTTTTGTGATCGCGTTGCAAGCCAGCAGGGGAATATGGGATTTCTTCCCCTTATTAAAAGTGTGGCGGAACCTCTTCATATCGGGCATTCGTATTGATGTATGGAGGCCATTGTTTTCGATATCGAGGCATGCCTGCTGCAAGAAAGCCCGGGTGATTGTATGCGTCCGTGCAACAGCCTCCATAGATTGGATGAGTAGGTCAAGGTTTGAGAGGTCGATCGCGCTGAGTCCAGTCGTCGGATTCTGTTTGGCCAGGTACACATAGACCGTCGTCGTGCAGTATAGCGACAAAGCGCACAGGGGACTCCTCTAGAACCAGGTAGTTAGAAGCTGCAACGCGAACATCACAGGGTCAGCGGATTACATACGAAGAAGAGAGTGGCATGGCAGTTGAGCCTGAGGATATTGACCACCTCCTCAGCAGCCGCTCGGAGTCGGTTAATGCTGTTCTGCTTGACATGGTCCGGGATGTTGTATTTCTCCGCCTTTTCAACGGCTGCGTGGTGTAGGCAGATAACAGAAGCGTGTAAGTTGAGGTTGAGATGTGTAGCCGCCGGGTCTTGTATATTCGCGGGTAGGCGAAACTTCTCGGGAAGAAACATGAAAATGCTAGACAGCATATTATCAAGCTCACGGTGTCGAATCCAGAAAGGGCCGTTCATTACATCGCCCCAGCGATCATCTGGCTTCGTGACATGAACATGGCGTAAGATGACCTTGAAGATCTGGCAGGTGACAACAGTCCCTGCAAAGTCCGTATACTGAGCACCTTGGAACACTTCGTTCAGGAAGGGGGCTTCTTCTTTGCAATCTGACATAAAGGCCTTTTCGGAGGACGGTAACCGTGTTGCAATCTAGTGACCGGTCAGCCCAAGCCTTGAGAAAGGATGGTGTTGGATGTACATCTTCAAGCTGGATCAAGCTAGGCCAGCCCGTAGAGATGCTACAGTGAGCATCCATAGTAAACGCCCCCCAGAAGACCCTCCTTCGCTCCTCGAGTTCTGCCCAAGTAATAGGAGGCCCCAACGACGGTGGTATCCCATTGGACTCTCCGTCCAGACGATCAAGCCCTATCATCTGGCACAGTCGGACACACCTGGCTCCGCTCATGGTTGATCTTGTAAACAACATCACCCGGACCTCGTAAAAAGCGATTATAGCCCAGGCCTGTGCATGGTTGATGGAAATAAAGACCTCGCCAAGACTCTGCGGGAGTGATCAGCATTTGCCAGGGACACCTCTAAGATACTAGACGTACCTTCATCTCGTCGGCCTCGATGTACTGTCGTGCTCGACGGTAGAATACTTCATGATACTGATCGTACTTTGGATGGCCGATGGCTGCCAGAGCCCAGATTGCGTATTGCAAACACATGGGTGGCCTTCTCATCGGGCTCCCATAGAATGCCTGGAGGTAACGCCCCGGATGGATGATAGGAATTAGATAATACTGGGACTGGAAGAAGCCGGAGTTGCTGCCAAGGTCAGCTGATGCAAGCCTCTCAATATCGTGCTCCCTTACAGGTCCTCCATAACCTCATTTGGCGGCAAGGCTTCAGTCATGCCCAATCCCATCAGCTGTGTGTTGGAGGGAGGGGCCGTCGAATCTGGTTGTTTAGTGAAGTCTGCGGGAGCATACTGTGGGTTGGCGTTTCCTGATGAGCGGTTGGCAGTCTGAGGCAGACTGGGTGAGAACTCAACACTGGGGAAATGTGTTTCTGGCTGAGTTGGCTGAATAGGGCTGCCATCGTCGGACTTCTCTTCTGAGGACTTGTTGTTGACCTCTTTGAGGTAGTCCTCAACTTGAGCTGAGCAGCTTGGGTTAGCAATGGTCTGACAAGCAACTTCAGCCTCGTTTGCAAGAGTAGGTAATACCTAAGCGTGCCTCCAACTCTTTGACGTTTCGTCGCTTAAAGGTTGGCTTCCGCCTTGACTCTGGATAGACACACTCGGTGGAGACCTTGAGACAGCGGCTACACGCCGGCCTTGTGCGGTCGCATTTCAGCTTCCGGGCCCGGCACGAAACACAAGCCAACGGCTCCGTCCCGGCCGCAACGGATGCGGCGGAGGGATCGGAGTCGGCGGCATCCGGCGTCATGGTCGTCGGTCGGGGTGCCTCATCCAACCGGAGGAGAGTAGCTCGAGCCGCGATTGTGGAACAGGAGTGGGTAGGCAGTAATTAACGTTGATCAGCAACACTTCGACTCAGAACTCATTGAGAGGAAAGAGAGGCGATAACATTATCATCAAAGACCCTTGAAGGCCTCATGTGAAAAGTCGTGACGAGCATAAATTACATAGTACGTATAACGCGAAGTCACGTTTCCGATTACGCTTACAACGTGGCTGTGATTGCCTACGCCGGACAGATTTTGGTCCGAAGGCCGAGAGTTTCAAGTCCGAGAGCACCAAGTGCCGAGTCTCTACGGGTGAGTCACTAATTCGGGGACACGTAATACGCGGATCTTATCTGGTCGTGTATGTCTGCTACTGTTGAGAAGTAGAAGCGAAAGAAACAAGCACAGAAACAAAACGAGGGCTTTGGCCGTTCTTAGGTAGGACTGACTTATGGTGCTCCGTTGATTATGTACTCCGTACGGATATGCGGGTGAGAAATAAAGCGTGGCGTGGGGGGGGGATGAACCTCAGGCAGTCTGTTGCACCAGCCTCAGCCACACTGGAACACAGGCAACAGACAAACCAAACAACACTACGCATATCGTGGACGGGAATTGATAATCAACATCCAATTGTGCCTCCAGCAGAAGTCGCCATCACGCGAGAATACCATCATCATCATCATCATCATCATCATCATCACCTCTACCACCTGGCAGCATCGATAGCTTGCCTCGATAGCTTGCCCCCACCAGTCAGGGCGGAGACCAAGGGGCAAAGACTGACGTCCATGGAGTTCGGCCTTTTCGACCAAGAACCAAGGCAAGAGAAGCGATAGCGAGGTGAAGCAACCAACCACCTTTGTGCCGGTGAGAGGCACGGCGCTCTTCGTCACTCCGCATCACCGCTCGCAGCATCATGTCGAGGGCGTTCGTATTTGATCCTCGGACGAGCCTTGATTGAGTTTGGAGCCCATATCTCCCTCCCCAAGAGACGTGTAAGGGCAGCATCATCCGCAAAGACAGCCTTGACGCCTCTCCGTCACCAAAGAGAGACGAGGAAGACATTAATTAACGGACCGCGCCACCCACGCACGGTCAGGAAAACAAACGGTGGCAGCCCACTAACCTTGTGTGAACGGCGAACGGATAAACAAATCGAGAGGGCACGGACGGCCATGGCTTGGCACGCCCCATCATGACGGAAAACGCAGGCATAGCTGTAAAGCAGAACGGAACGGTGCTCCATAGCACGGTCTAGTGAACGACCCTACTCCCTAGGGTCAGCCCATCAGCCCGAGCTAGAAGGATGACAGGGCTTCTCGAGTTGCTTTGACGGCCGCCAGATCCACGCTTGGCAACACACTTGTGGCACTTAGCCGTCCGCTACCGGTGCAGCCAGCGCTGACGATTGACAGCTAAAAGGGACACCATCGCTGGTAGAGATGGGAATCCCGGCCGATCTAGGATCGACAGAGAGTCTAGCGGTATGTCCATGAAGGGAATAGACTCGACACGAGCCAGTCGACCAACGCTCTCAGTGCGAGCTGGCGCCGCCCAGCTCAACAGGCAAGATTGCCTCTCCACACCTGACGCCTCTTGACTCTTGTCACTCTTCTCTTCTCTTCTCTTCCCTCATCACCCGCAAACCTCCAGGTGGCATGCGTCTAAGGGACCTCTCGGGGACTTTGCAGGGAACAGGTATCCGGCACAGATTGCCGCGGCATGCCTCCTAGGCTCCCTCCATCAGCCCTGCAGGCACCCTCCTGAAACGACGGCGATGCTCCCCAAATCAAGCTTGTTCTACGCCCCGTCAAGCCAGGAGGTTTGGCATGCACTCTTCCGGTAGGTCATATAGAGCTCCTGGGCGAGTAAAAGACGGATCGACCTCGATGCAGCCGCTTTGAGAAGCAGTGGCTTCGAAATAAAGCCTCTGAGTCGTCGTAGGATGAACAGACAGGCACGCACGCACGAGCTAACTGTCAAAGTCAATTCGTTTCCTGGGAAATCTAAACTTAGAACCCAGGACCGAACGACTATTTGACATGGTCAAAGACGATCCCAAAGATCGACCACAGGCACCGAGACCCCCTGCGCCACCAACGTTGTAACGACGTTCAGCGTTGCCAGCCCTGTTTCCAGATGCAACGACAACAAACGCCTTCGTCACAGTTCTCGTGCCTCGAGTTTTCCACGCGGACTGAGTGTCTCAGACACTCTAGCCTCGCCGCGGTAATGAAGGTCGCATCCCGGCACCGTGTCTCGGTGTCAGTGCCCGAATAGAGCTTGGAGCTTCCCCGTCCATGCTGTGTCTCACCAGAGATATGACACTTTTGTTCATGACGGTGTCAAAGAGATGAAGAAAACGGGGTAAACTGAGACACACAGCAATGCGAGACGGCGAAGCTGTCGAGGCTCCGCCTACATCTCCTTTGAGACATGCAGCACTGTCAACCGCTCGCCACAAACGCCCTTACCGTATTGAGGAGAAAGTGTCTTGCTGTCATCCAGCCACGCGGCTGGTCTGCCCCAGTTCCACGGACGAGGAGAGGGATGGGGTGAGCAACAGGGACTATCCATGTTGATCTTTCAGCACCATCACTTTTCCAACCACGCACGCTTTCGAAAGGAAGGCAAAAGGAAAGGGAAAACACCGAAAGCGATGCATCAGTCAAGTCATCTCGCTTCAAAAGCAAAATGGTCTGCCTAAACGGTGGCAGTCCAAATGCATCTGGGTGCCAAGTTTCATCCTGAATCACATTAATCTCCTCATGGCTAACGCCGTGACTCGAGTGAGCAGTTGTCGTTAGTCCAGTTGATGGACCTGAATAGTAAGCATCTATCCGTACTCGAAAAGGGCACGCCTTACCAGCCTACTTGTCAACGGCGCGTTAGTCAATGCCTGCCACAGCTTGGCGCCACCCCTCACGGTCCAGCGCCTTGCCGCGGCGAACGCCCGTTTTGTGTCGTTTCCTCTCTCTTAACTCCGAAGGGACTTATTGAAGAGAGAGTCTGCAAGTAGACGAATGAAGACAAACACCACATTGCAACCAGCGTGGTGGCGAGATCGGCACAGTGACAAGCGATCACAGATGAAAAGGCTTGCCAAGTTTATGTTGGAGATGACTCGACATGAGATGTGATCAGGATGCTGTCTGGCCAGGTGTCGATTCAGGGGCACGATTCTGTCCTGTCGTGACCCAGCTACGACAACTATCCCAACAAGACGTCAAGTCCACCGTTACTAGCAAGAAGCATCAGCCACTCCTCTCCCCAAGGCCCTGTCCTTGGTTTCTACTAGTTAGTTCCGTCTCGCCTCGCATCGGGACGACATTTGGACAGAACAGTTCTCCTCGGCCATATTCCAGGATATCCCGTCCTGCTTGCTGCATCTGCCGTCCGTCCTTTGCAGCCTAGTTGATGCTTGTCTATTCCCTGACCTTGGGGATCAATATCAGGCCTACCTGCATATTCCCCCATCATCACGCTACAGGTCAGAATGTCGCCCTGCCTGCCGGAGATGTCACCTCCCCCCCTCCTCACCGGTCGACTTTGACATGTTTCATGCCTTGTGAGAATCCCTGATCCCAGGCTGGGCGCATGCGTAGATCATTCGACTTGCAACGAGATCCCCCTCTCGCGGCTTTCACAGCTCATCGCTCCGTGTAGAAGCCCAGAAGCCCCATCTACCTTTGCCAAGTGCCGTTCCCCCTTCTCGTGCCCCGGCCGTTCTTTTCGCCCACTGCTACCTCACGGATGACGGGCATTCGCCGTCTCGGAGACCTCTCCACAAGCCCATGACCCAGTCGTGACAGCATCGCAGCAATAATTGCCAAACCTTTGCAGTTCAGCCATCCGTCACAGGATGGTGCCTAATGCCGTTCATGCGGCGGCAGAGGCGCCTTATCCACGCCGTTCATCGGTCCGTCTGTCTCTGGCCTGTCATTGTCCGTTTCTCAGCTGCTTGCTGCCGTCAACTCTGATGGAAAGGGAATCCCTCTTCCGTTCTAAACCGCCCTGCCCACATTCATCGAGACCCTCAGCCACATCCCCCTTCTCGGCATTATGCATCATAGCGGCAAACACTGACCCAGAACTGTGAAGTCATGGATATCGTGCCCTTTTGGCGTACGAACCCTCCCCTTCCACCCTCCTTTCTGCCCGTGCCGCACGACATCCACACCCTCTTCCTCCAGGGCTGTGTGTGTCTCCGGAGGATCTCCGTTTCGATCTGGTATTTGGGCGAGATGTGCCGCTGCAGCAAGGGAGGGGCTGCTCATGAAGAACGCCTCACAAATTCTCCTCAGGTCTTGAGCACGCAAAAACTAGATTCGCTCACCGACAGCCCTGAGCTTGGTCTCCCCCTTTTTGCGCGCGTTACCTCGGAGCTTCACCTACGAACAACCTCATCATCGGCTTGAGGGCCGAGAAAGAGCCCTACGAGCCAAGCTGCTTTCTTCCCGGTGGCCCTAAGAATGACTAGCCGCTGCCGCTACAGACGGCCGGCCTTTTCAAAGCCCCCCCCCGCTGAGGATCCTCCCCCC